>JBAMBL010002657.1:0-16265 GCA_037043405.1 Drosophila subquinaria
TTAGATATTTATGATAATGGCAAAATGTAGGTATATATATATATTCAAGTCAACAGTCACTCACCCGAAGAAACGTAGGGGCCCCGACGAACTTGGTTGGTTGTAGCTATATGTTGTTTGGGATTAGAACAAGAATATTACATATACACATATGCCACAGCCCTAAGCCTGCAATTCAAAAACTCTGATTGGATTTTTTATTTCTGTTTATTATTTCCAATTCGCTTGAAAGGTGAATGAATGAATGTTAATGAAAGCGTTATGGAATGAATGATCAAAATAATAAACAAAAGAAAGAAAATGAAAAGCGAATGAAAATAAATGAAGAGAAAAAAAATTAACGAAAAGAAAAAAAATATAAGTTTAACAAAATCAAATAATAATGAAATTAGGAAATTAAATTACAAAATAATAATGCAATTAGGAAATAATAATGAAATTTGAAAATAATGAAGAGAAAAAATGAAAATAAACCAAAATAACAATCAAATTATAAGGCTGAGTTGAAACGCCGTGACTGCTATACAGCAGCTCGAATTTTCGGTGTTTTATGAAATGTACGATGGGGTGTTACAATGCTGGGTGTGTGTAGTGTGGGGTACAATCAATGTGTAGGTGTGTATTACAAATCGTGTGTGTTTTATGTATGTGTCACAATCACATTTGGGGGGTATGGGCAAAAAAAAATCAATTTTCCGCTACGATCCAATCGGCAATTATACAACGCCTTCCAACAGGAAACGAATGCGTTGAGTGCGCTGAGCAGAGACTCCAGTAGCCCAGTGCGGCTCCTCGTCTCGCCGTGACAAAAAGATGGCGAACGTGGCCGGTGGGATACTGCCAAAGCGGCAAGTGTATTCGCTGACAGTACCCGCACGATCCGCACTATGATCTCTTGGTTAGATGTTTGATGATCCAACGGAGCACTCTGCTCTCCGTGATCACCCTCCGCACACCGAAGATTGAGCCAACGAAAATTTTCAACTGCGTGAAAAAAAGACATAGCACGTTACTCAAGTGGGGTTAGAGACGATCTCTACTGAACTCACTTGAATTGTGGGGGATGCAAGGTCGACGAGATTATAAAATTATCCACCCGTGGCACTGCGCTGATCAAAAATATTTTCCTTCACTTTTACTCGATTTCCGAACGTGTTTTTTGGTTTTTTCCACTAACGCACATAAATTTTCACTCTGCTTATTGTCTGTCAATTCCAGTATGGCCGCTCAGCGATGGTCGATCTTCGATCGTCTTCGATGTGAAAAATATCGATTCATCGTGAACTGAGCAGAACAAGGTAGCGGCGCTTGGTTCTTGGTGCAAAAGAACTTGTTCAGTATGTACTCGATAAATTATTGTATTCCTTCGTGGGAATAATAATTATCAAATAATATTTTCTCGCACCTTCACATAATTAAATTGTTAAAATTTAAAAATGGGAAGAAAAAAATGAAAAATAAAACAAATATATTAATCACTGCGGACGGCAGTCCGCGCTAGTGACGAAAGCAGCACGAAGTGTGCGAAGGCGACTAGCATATACATATACACAGGAAGAATGGAAAATTTGCTATGACTGCCCGATCAGGTCGAGTTTAATACCGATCGAAAGGTATCAATTAAACTTACAAATGTGCATACTAAGGCTTCGGCCACGCATTGAGCGATGAGCGACTGAGCGGCTGAGCGACGCTCTCTCGAGCGACGTAAAATATTAAAGCTTATGAGATACCATTGGAGTGGCCACGCAGCCGCTGAGCGACGAGCGATTTTCGTAAGCGTCAGAGCGACGTCGCTCAGCGCTAGAATTGATTTTAATTTTTAGTGCATCGCTGAGCGACGAATTGCATACAATGCAAAAAATCTAGTTAATCTTGGTCTATTAATTGAGTTTTAAATTTTACTAAACAGCAAGTCAAATGATTCGATTGACATGCGTAAATATTGCCAAAATAGATCTGGGTAATTTCGAAATTTTCTAAATAAATGATGAAACTTGCCATCCTCATCTCTTGTTCGGTTAATGGGATTAACTCCAAATCTACGCTTTCTTAATATATTTAATTGCCTGTTTTAGCAAATTTGACTTTCGAAATTGCGTAGAACTTCTCTAGAATAGTCATATTTACAACTAAATAGCTCAAGCGATGTCGCTTAGTGCGTGGCCACCTCACTCAAAGCGATCGCTCATTAACGTCGCTCAGACGCTCAGTCGCTCATCGCTCAATGCGTGGCCGAAGCCTAAGACTTTAGAAAACTCACCTGGTTCGTGAGATAAACAGGTGTAAGTGGCAGAGGCAAAATTTAAATGATTGGAGCTAATGGGGCCGTTCGAGCCTTTTTGCTTTTTTTTTAATTTTTAACTATTCTAATCAAAAATACGCGTCGAATGACACCTTAATCATCCAAATCCGATCACTGGTTCAGAAGATAATTAATTTTGAAATTTTTGGTGCCCTTCTCAAAACGAGATGAAAAGTCAGTCTCTTTGTTTGTCTGTTTGTTAGGATCAAATCGTTGATTTAGCTTAAAAGTTTGAATGAAGGACTTGTTCGCTCCAAAAATCTTGCAACGTTTGTTCTGCGACTCAGCTTCGAAAAATCGCTAGTTTTTAAGCGGGAAGTTCGCTAAAAACCACTAAAATTTAAACCCCCATAGCATCCGGACTGTCTTCGAGCTCCAGATGCGATGTATTTGTCGTTGAAAAGGTATTTTGAAGGGCTCTTAGGCATACCTGCAGACGTTTTTAGAGGTCAAGCGCGGGTATCCACCACCGCCAGGAAAATAAAATTTTCTGCCAAACTTCGTATATAAAAAACTGAGGTAGAAACTTTTCGTTTTCGATTTCGTTGCTTGAGTATCCAGCAACTTGAACAAATCCACAAATAAATATCGATTAATGGCCTATCGACAGCGTTTGTGGAACGAGAGAACAGCTGATGCACAGCTCAGGAATATATTGCCGACAATTATTTCGCTAGTGTCGATTGAAATAATGGAAGAAAAAATTGTGCGCAAAACCAAAAAGTGAGATGAAACTGTTTTTGCAACAAGATAACATATGCCGCAACCAACACAATCACTTCATAGTCAGAGTTCATTTTATTATTTTTTTTAAAATAATTTGAACTTTCAAAATTGGCGCTGTTACAAAACACAGTTGATTCGACAGAGTGACCATGCATGTTTTAGGTAAATCGTCACACGTTTTACGTATATGGGCACACTGTTGTATTTATGTTCCATACCCACGAAATATTTAGCAAATTCCTAACATAAAAATTTCGCGGTGCTGGAGACAGGCCTTAAAAAGGTAAACAGCTACAGGTGAAATAAGGTATTTTTTTCAACATTTTGGCGATTTAAGAAAAATCTACACATGAAATCACTTTAAAATATGTTATATATTATAGGCAATTTGATTCCGCGTTTTTTGACATATAAGACATATCTGTCAAAATTCGTTTGGACAAGATATTACCTATTAACTGAATATATCTTTTACCTTCACACTACTGCATGTAAATATGCAGTATATACACTGCTTGCAGCGTAATGCGGAAATAAACTGCTTGCAAGTGGTGAATTCTTTTTGCGGCAGATAAATCATTTTATAATCAAAAATATAGAATCGTTTGTTCTACGACTTTTTCGAAAAATCGCTAGTTTAGCGGGAAATCGCTAAAAACCGCATTCAAATGATAGAAGCTACAGATGCGATCTATATATCGTTGAAAAGGTATTTCGAAAAGCTCTTAGGCATACCTTAAAAGTTTTTTTTTTAATTATAAGGGTAAACAGTTAGAGGTTAAATAAGGTATTTTTTCCACATTTCGACAATTTAAGAAAAATCTACACATCAAATCACATCAAATATTGCAATTTAAAAATTTCTGATGTCTTATTCAAAAATTTCTGATATCCCATAAAAAAAACCTCTTTACGAGGTAAAAGTCTAGTGACGAAAACATTTTCATGCCCCAAAATTTCTGATATCCAATTTTGTGACGAATAATATTAAGTTTTACACATAAATTATTTTAAACAAAATTTTTGCATTCGGCACTGCGCAAAACAGTGAGTTTTATTTGGTCTGAAGAATTGAGACATTTTAGCGCAATGTGCCGAGTGCCAAAATTTTGTGTAAGATAATTTATGTGTAAAACTTAATATTATTCGTCACAAAATTGGATATCAGAAATTTTGGGGCATGAAAATGTTTTCGTCACTAGACTTTTATATGTATAATAATAAATCACGAAATTGATTATCAATCGAAATGACATCAATTAACTTACCTGAAATTGTTTTTTCTTGCGTTATATTGGGTAGAAATCAGTTTCACTTTCTCGTCTTCAACGGGCCGTGCTCTGCTTGCACGTTTTCAGGGCGAGGCCGCTGAAACGTAGCCGAAATTTTCTTACACACATCAGTGGTAATTTTTGCTGCAAGATAAAAAGTCCCTAGGGACTGAAGCTGCAGCCAACTTAACGTTGCGAACGCCTGGCAATAAATATCGAAAACACTTTTTATAAGTTTCCATCCATACTATGCTGTATTTCTGTAGGGTTAAAAGAGTTCATAAGAAACGTTATATTTTGAATAGCCTATTTTATTAATTAAGCATTTTTAAAATATGCTAAAATTTTGTTTTATTATTAATATTATTATCGTGGCGGTCATCGATAAATACAAAGGGCTGGCAATTCTACTATCGGCTATCGAAGACATGGCAGCCCTTCGTTTGTGTATTTCGTCATTGTGTAGAAAGTGTAAAAATTAGGTAAGTTTTAACTATACAAATATGAATAAATGTTTAATTTCATTGTATTTTTAACCTAATAGATCGCCTGACTTAATTGGCCGATGACGAAGATCATAGCTGTTGCAAGCAAGTCCAGTCATACGTAAGCAAATTAAACATTTAACCAATTAGACAACAAATTTGTTATAATTATTGTATTTTCTTATAATCAACTTGTAGGAGACTTCAAAATGGAAAGTAAGATTGGCAAATCGCCCAACAATTAGGTAAGAATTAATCATTCTAATGCAGTTTCAACAATTAATTAATTGATTCTAAATTTCAGATTGACGCTTCAACCGAATGCTGTGGCCAGAAGGAATTAAATAATAAGTAAAGTTATTTTTAAGTTGTATTATAAGTGAACTAATATTTAGTTAAACATGAAGTGCATTAAAATAAAAAAACTTAATAAAGATCTTGTGTGTATAATTTTTTGACGCCAATTCGGCACAATTTCCCAGTGGCCAACAGCCAGGGCAAAAAATTACTAGAAAAATAACAACAAAATGTCAAAATATTACAACAACCTCAGTGAAAAGGAATTTCTTGACTGCAGGGTAGTGATCCGAAAAAGGTTGGGCCAGTGCTGAACAACGCTAATCGCAACAGCTGATAGCGACCCACATCAGAGCGACCAGAGTGACCAGAGTGACCAGAGTGACCAGAGGCAAAAGCTAGTCAACGGCTATTCAAACTAATTGGATATAAACAGACCCGAAAGTGTTGCATACTTTTACTGTCAAATGCTAAAAATTTGCATACTTGCAGGCTGCTCGAATCTTTTCTCGTTTTTTAGCTGCATTGTTGATCAGAAGATAAAGGAATTAAATAGAAAGGCAAAAAAGTCATCGGACCAATTTCCATCCCAGCCGCTATAGCGGGCCACAATCACTGGGCTCTGGGGACCGAGTTGCAGGCGGTATAGCCTCCATCAGCAAGCTTGGCATAAATTCCATGCCTACGTGGGAAATTCCTCTCTGACAACAATCCAGAAGAGGATAGCAGGTCATGGAAGACCGCGATCCATTTAAAAAAAAGACTGCGTTGGCCCGAACTCCACCGCTGGCCAATCCTATGGTACCAAACGAGTCAGATGCTAACGATCCAGTTGCCACTAGACCGAAGCCCCGAATCGCACCGGCCACAGCTGAATTAGCGGACTCAGAGACGCCTAAGAGACTTAGAGACCCCGACAGTCCATCAAACAAGTCTCGGAATACGCCACCAAAGAAGACACAATCGAACTGCCAAGGAGTAGAAGAAATGAGCTCGATATTCGAGAAGCTCATATAACATACACTTTTAATAAGAAACAGTCGGTTACGAGGCATATTAATTTTGCCACGAAGAGCATGTTGTTCAGACTGAGAGAGCTGCAAGGCACTGTACACGCACAGCTATCTGACGTCACAAAACAGCTATCTGAAGCCATGGACGGAATCGAATTTCTTTCGAAATCCAGAACCCACCCCGCTCAGAACGTTCCCAGATGAGCAAGCCTTATACGCCAGATCAAACTGCAACGCTGCTACGCAGACGTCGGAAAACCTAGCTACCAAAGAGTCTCGCTTGCCCCGGAACAATAATCCGAAGAGGATCCCAATTGGCGGTACCCAGGAAGCAACTAAGCTAGCTCAAATGCATAAGCGCAATAATCCTACCAAAGCAGACAAGTACACGTCAAGTAGGAGCCTGCCCCAATCAAAGAGCCAATCTGCCACAAGTACCTAAGAGCAAAAAGAAAATGACTGGACTGAGGTGAAAAGGAAAAAGCAAAGGCCCAAAGTTGCAAGCCGTCCTGATGCAATAATTGTTAAGTGCACGGAAAAAACTCCCTATGCAGACATCCTAAAAATTATGACCGCAGAGCCCACGCTCCAAAGCCTGAAAGGCAGCGTGCAAGGGTTCAGGAAATCTGCAAACAGAGATATGATTCTCAGAATGCAGAAACAGGCGGATCCTGCCACTGAACAGCTGCACACTGCTTTAAAGGCAGTGCTCATCGACAAAGCAGCAATCAAAGCAGTACATGACACTGTAACGATTGAAGTGCTCAACATTGATGAGACAATCTCTGCTGACGAGGTCCTTCTAGCACTCTTTGCATCCTATGAAGGTGATATGCCAATCGAAGCGGTTCCTGCATTGAGGAAAGCCTATGGTGGCAAACAGATTGCAACGCTTGCACTGCAGCCCAGTCTCGCTACCAACCTGCTCAAGATAAAGAAGGTACGCATAGGATGGAACCTTTGCCAAGTTCGACTTAAGATTGAACCCAAACGATGCTACAGATGCATGGGATACGGCCACACGTCATTCCAATGCAAAAGTAATCACATCACTGTGGCATCACTGGACACACAGCAAAGGTGTGCACGAACACGCCCAAGTGTCTTCTTTGAACTAGGCAAGGAGCAGAAGGAGACCAAGTTGAGCACTCTGTACTGAGAATATCCTGCCCAGTATAAAAGACGGCACTTAAAGAGCTTAAAAACCACAAAAAAAACATCTTTACGAGGTAAAAGTCTAGTGACGAAAACATTTTCAGGCCCCAAAATTTCTGATATCCAATTTTGTGACGAATAATATTAAGTTTTACATATAAATTATTTTAAGCAATATTTTTGCACTCGGCACATTGCGCTAAAATGTATCAATTCTTCATACCAAATAAAACTCATTCACTGTTTTGCGCAGTGCCGAATGCAAAAATTTTGCTTAAAATAATTTATATGTAAAACTTAATATTATTCGTCACAAAATTGGATATCAGAAATTTTGGGGCCTGAAAATGTTTTCGTCACTAGACTTTTACCTCGTAAAGATGTTTTTTTTGTGGGATATCAGAAATTTTTGAATAAAGCATAGTATCCAGTTGTTGAAAATTCAGTTTGAAAGGTGTCAACTCCATATAAAAAAAAGGGTTGCAAACTGGCTCGAAATTATTTTGTAAGGCTATTTCTAAACCCTTGTACCCAGTACCTTAAGCATAGTACGCTCTAGCCGAAAATATTTTTGCAAGGCCAAAACTTCATATAAAAAAAAGGGTTGCAAACATGCTCGAAATTATTTTGTAAGGCCATTTCTAAACGTATGTACGCTGTACCTAAATATGGGCAGCTCAGAATATTTTCTGGCGTTTTACAACACTGTTTGATCCACAGATGGCAGCTTTATTTTGACCTTTCAAAACATCGATTGAATCGTTGTTTTGAATAGTCGAAATATATGAACAACAATGGCGGGAAAAAATAAGCAGCCAAATAAGAGCCGAATTGATGTCTTCGAAAATTAAGAACGAATAAGGCTAATTGAAGAGGTGAGAGAGAGGCCAATCATATGGGATTTAACCGATAAAAAGCATTTTGATGCGACTTTTATCAAAAGTGCATGGGAAAGTATTGCAGAGGCCGTTAATCCGAAAATTATGGTATTGGTCGCTGCTACTTCACTGATCCAGTCCATTTGGTCCATTTTTGTCACTTTGATTATTTTAAATAGTATTTACTTGTTTGTTGTGAACAGCTGACGCAACAGTGTGACCACAGCAGCAAAGGACCAACAATCTCTCAACTTTTTAGTGATTTTTGGTATTTTGCTGTCACACTGAATTCTGTAAGGCCCGACCTCAAAACATCGAACATTTCGAGCGTCCAAAATGTTTTCAGCTAGAGCGTACTACGCTTAAATTTGGGCAGCTCAGAAAATTTTTGGGTGTTTTACAGCACTCTTTAATGACAGCTGGCAGCTTTTTTTTTAGACCTTTCAAAACATCGATTCGTTCAGTGTTTCGACTAGTCGAAATCATTTTGAGCAGCAATGGAGCCAAATAAGGAACAAATTAAGAGCCGCATTGAGCTCTTTGACAATGAAGAACGAATTAAATTAATAGAAGAGGTGCAACACAGACCGATCCTGTGGGATCTTACCTCTTTTAGTACAATATAAGTGGTCATTAATCCCATAATTAGGGTATTAGTTGCTACCAATTGTCTTATGACCGTATTGTCCATTTTCATTCTTCAATTATTTTCAATTTAATTTAATTGATTTATTTTGTTGTTTATTTATTTTATGTGCACAGTTGACGCAACAGTGTGACCACAGACGCATAAGACCAACAATCTCTCAACTTTTTAATGATTTTTTGTATTATGCTGTCACACTGAATTCTGTAAGGTCCGACATCAAAACATCGAACATTTTGAGCGGCCAAAATATTTTCAACTACTGGATATTATGCTTAAGACCTCAGAAATTTTGAAATTGCAATATTTTTTGACAGTAGCTTTGTCAACTTTGATTATTGTTTGTACAAGCTAAAGCAAATTGTCTGGCAACACTGGTCCCCTTTACAAACACACATGCCCAGCGCAAAAGCTATCAGCACTCTTAAACTCTGGGTGCTATGACACTTTGCTGCTGCTATCCTATTCCCATTCTAAGTAAAATGTATGTATTCAGCTAACAGGTAATTTCCGCATTACGCTGCAAGCAGTGCAAAAAGCCCTTCGAAATACCTTTTCAACGATATATAGATCGCATCTGTAGCTTCTATCGTTTGGATGCTATAAGGGTTTTAATTTTAGCGGTTTTTAGCGATTTCCCGCTAAACTAGCTTTTTTTCGAAAAAGTCGTAGAACAAACGTTTCTAGATTTTTGATCGGGAACAAGTCCTCATTCAAACTTTTAAGCTAAATCAACGATTTGATCCAAACAAACAAACAAACAAACAAACAAACAAACAAACAAACAAACAGACTGACTTTTCATCTCATTTTCGAAAGGCCCCTAAAAATTTCAAAATTAATTATTTTTTGAACCAGTTGTCCGATTTTAATGATCGAGGTGTCATTCGACGCGTATTTTTGATGAGAATTGTAAAAAATTCAACGAAAATTCAAAAAGGCTCCAACGGCCCCATTAGCTCCAATAATTTAAATTTTGCCCCTCCCACTTACACCTGTTTATCTCACGAACCAGGTGAGTTTTCAAAAGTCTTAGTATGCACACTTGTAAGTTTAATTGATACCTTTCGATCGGTATATAAATCAACCTGATCGGACAGTCATAGCAAATCTTCCATTCTTCCTGTGTATATATGCTAGTCGCCTTCGCACCCTTCGTGCTGCTTTCGTCACTAGCGCGGACTGCCGTCCGCAGTGATGGTTAAGGCTCTCCAACTAAACCTACCATTGCTCGCGCAATCAGTCGGGGAAAACAAAATAGATGTAGCAATACTCAGCGAGCCCTATGCACCTAAAGATAATGGAGTATGGATCCAAAGTTCAGACGGCGGGGCAGCAACTTGGAGCTGTGCATCCACTCCAAAACAACTGACCCAACGCAATTCTAGTAAGGGATTTGTTAGGGCCATGTTTGGTGATACATAGTATCATAGTAGCGTGAAATATGGGAAGTCGTATGAAAAGTCAAAAATTATCATAATTTCTCGTTAAAAATCGGAAGCTCGATTTTGACTTTAGACCCATGGTTTCTTGGGCAAATCTTCTTAGAATTCGTCGTAGATTACGATTTTGACAACCGCTTGAAATCGAAAAAATTGACCCACTCTAATACGCATACTGACCATTTTGCAATAATTAATGAGTCCAACACGGCTAGAACTAGACAGACGCGGCCCACAACCATCCGCACTGGTTACAAAGCGGATACTCTTAACATAGATGTATTGCTTTCCACAATGCGCCGACTCAACCCTATCGGCAGCGCCAACCATTCTACTGACATGCTGGTGGATACTATTACTTACGCCTGCGATGCATCTATGGTTAAAGTTCGTAGAGATGGCAACCCGCATAGGCCGGTAGCTTGGTGGAGCGAGGAAATCGCCGAAGCGTGTACACAATGCCATGCAGCACGGCGTCTATGTCAAAGGCACAGAGCTTCGACTGCTCACGATTCGCTCACTCGATTGTACAGAGCAAAAAGGAGGATCTTCAAGAATGCTGTCAAGCGCAGCAAAGCTTGACATTTCCAAGAGCTTTGTGATGCTGCTGATGCACAACCATTTGGACTAGCATACAAAACAGTCATGGGCAAACTTACGCGGCAACTTATGCCCACATGTGCTACACAGCTCAGAAGGATTGTTCATGTACTTCCCGCCACAGCCGCCAATGGTGCTACCGAGGCAGTTTTATACACCGCCAGACAATGGAAGCAGGGTGCTCACCAATGCTGAGGAGGTGCTCGCTCTGGCTGCAGGAATCAAGACTGCCAAAGCTACTGGCCCGGATGGAATTCCAAACTTAGCCCTTAAGCACATCATCGCGGCGCATCCAAATATATTTGCTGATATATTGTGAGGCGGCGCTAAGGACGCACCGTCTCACATTCTATTTTTCTTTATTATTAGTATACTATTTCATATTGTTAATTGTTACTTTAAGATAAGTTTAAATTTAAATTTGAATGCAACGACCGCTATCGCAGGCTTGCATGCGTCAGCGATCGGTTGCACAATTCTGCCAAAAGGAGCGCCAACTTCACCTCGTTTTGAGAGAGCGAAAGCTCCGAGGTGAAGAGCGAAAGCTGTGGTGAGTTGTGTAACCGACGCTGGCGCGTGGCCTAGCGAAGAGCGGCTCGGGAGTTGAGATCGAGGAGTGAAAAGTGACAGACGTCGCAAGTTGGCGCGTCTGGGGAAAAGGTCTGAGATAAGTGTGGGTTAAGTTGAACAGTGCAGCAGGGCACGTGTAAGAATAATCTGGAATCCATGAATAAACGGTGAATTGAATAGTGAAATAACTAACTCTTTTTATTTGTAGTTAAATACTAACCGTAGCAAGCGGTCGCATTCTGGACAAGGGTAATCCTGTCCGCTGTGGGTGACAATCCCGGCAAGAATCCCGCTACTACGTTTTCCTTGTAGTTAAATACTAACAGTAGCAAGCGGTCGCATTCTGGACAAGGGTAATCCTGTCCGCTGCGGGTAATCCCGGCAAGAATCCCGCTACTACGTTTTCCCTGTAGTTAGATACCAACATTGACAAGCGGTCGTATTCTAGACAAGGGAAATCCTGTCCGCCGTGGGTGATCCCGGCAAGAATCCCGCTGTTACTTGCGGTACCCACTAATCGAGTAGTTGTATTGTGCAGCACGTGGTGCCGGTGGAACACTGGGACGTATAGCCTGTACCGCTCCCCGGCCGCGTTGCTTCACATCATTCGTGAGTACGTACGTTGTTATTTTCTCTTTCCTAGCGAACATTTCCCTCCTCTTTATCCCCGCGTCCAGCGAAACTTACAAATTTCTTGTAAGTTCTGGCCCTGGCAGACTGAGTCTGCACCCCGGCTGGAAACTCCCTTACAAGTGGCGCCCGAGCAGGGACGCTGGAGGCTTAAAGGGGCGTGGCATAAAAGTGACATATAAAGCCCCACGATTATGTCCAAATAATGTTCGCAGGTATAGAGTAGATATTAACCGTAGTCATGTCATAGTCGCGTATTCCCTGCTATACCCTGCATTTTGCTTTTCTACATGGCGAAATAGTCGCATGTGAAAAGTAAAACGAAAAAGGGCCCGCAATTCAACGGGACATTTGCACACACTTTGACACGCCAAGTACAGCCGAAAAAGCGCGCTGCGCAGTCGGTAACGGCAGCAGAGAAGCCGTCGCGAGCATAAACGTTTAGCTATGCGCTCTGTCGGGAGAGCGAGCATCGCAGTCAACGTCGCGAGTGAGAGCGCTGCCGCTCTGCTACGAAAACGGACAAACGCGTCGGCGCCAAAGCCAACGGTAAAAAGTGCTGCGCAGTGATGTCGTTTAACAGTGATGCTGGTCAGTGATGCGCAACAGTGTTGAGACTAAATCGGGAACAGCGAGAAAACGCTAGAACCAAGACAGTGATGCGAAAGTGACTAAGAAAATAAGTGAATGGTGAAAAGGTGAATAGTGATGCCCCACACTCGTATGAGAACAGCGGGAAAAAGCTAGAACGGGCGTGAACCGACTATGAAAGTGAGAACAGTGGAAGGAAAAAAATTTAAAGTGATGGCCAGTCAGTGAATCGCAATATGGCGTTCAGCAGCATGGCAAAAGTGAGTCGAAAGTGGACAAAGTGAATAGTGACGTTCAGCAGTGATGCGCAGTAAGGCGATTACTGTGACTTTTTTTTGGAGAAGAGAAAAGACAATTTATATTTTTCTTTTAAAAAGGTTTGTTTTTTAAGAGAATGTGCGAGTGAACAATAAGAGTGACAAAACGAAAACACAGCTGCAACTGACCATGTTGAAGTCAGGTGAGTCCAAGAATCCGGGAATGGGCGTCGCGGCAAAAGCAGGCTTCGCGAGTCCCCGTGACCAGCCCGTATCCGGGTCGTCATCGGAGGTTGAGCCGCTGTGGGTGATTGCGGAACAGGTCCGGAAGTGGAGAATGCGATACGACGGACAGACTGATCCCCTGGAGTTTCTAGAAACCCTACAGGAGCGTGCCTTTACATATGATATTGACCTCGATCGGATGCCCAGGGTAATGAGTGAGATACTCGTGGATAGGGCATCCCGGTGGTTTCTAACTAGCGGGCTGAGGGACGTGACTTGGGCGGATTTCAGGGACGGATTCGTGGAATTCTTTTTGCCGCCAAATTATTTGGATCGCCTTGAGGACGAGATTAGATCCCGTCGTCAACGCAACGGCGAGGGCTTTAAGGATTATCTTATCGAGATTAAGATGTTAATGCACCATGCGGGTTACAGCGCTGCGCAGGAATTGTATCGGGTGTATGAGAATGCTGCTCCAGACTACAAATTGTATGTACGTCGGCAAGATTTCTCCACCCTGAGTCAGCTGACCCGAATGGCTGCAGAATATGAAAGCATAAGAGGAGGAATGCCCGAAAGTGCGGGAAACAGGCAAGGGCGTCACACAGCATCGGGTCGAAACATAGACTTTCTGTGGGCGATGGGCACTGACATGCAGTGCGGAAATGCGGAGGTAATCCCGGAAGCTTCGGTGAGTCTGGCAGTGGAGCTTACGAGGCGAGAAGTAAGAGCAGAAGAGCTGACCGATGGTTTCCCGCCTATGGCAGGGGGAAGGCCTGCACGGCTCAGAAGGAGGAAGAAGACAAGAGAAACCCCATGGTCCAGTCCACAGTCGCTGTCCGACCAGCTCAGTTCGAGACCGAACGAGGCGTCAGGAACGCTGAGGGATCAGCTCAACTCTAGCCGAGCGGCTACGATGGCTGAGACCGAAGCGAGAATCGATGTGGGTCTGGAAAGGGAGAACGAAGTTGCGGGGGAGCAGGTGGGAAGACAACCCAACTCCGACGAGTCAGGATCCCCATCGGAGCGGGCGATGGTGGGAACCAATGCGGAGAGCCAACGGGAGTCCCCAGGAGTGGAGGCAAAACGACTAGCGGATCTGGAACCGGAACTAAAGGAGTTCTTGGAGGCAGAACTGGTCGATGTCCCGTCCCGGCAAGGCAAGCCTAACGTGGTGGTCGATGCGCTCTTAAGACATCCTCTAGAGATCTGTCAACAAGCAGTGGAAGCTGAACCCACTTGCAAACAGATCGCGAGCATGCGAGCGAGGATCGCCGAGGAGCCCGCCCAATTATCGGATTACCCAGAGAAGGACGACCAGCCTTACCGGAACTTAGGATTCCGTGCGGACGACGAGGGAAACCACACCAAGGGGAAGAACAGCGCCGTGAGGACACCAATAACGCAGTTTGCCGACGGCCATCGAAGTTCGTGGGACGAACTGCTGCCCGAGGCATCGTTAGTGGTAGATTCCAGTGTAGCGGACTCTTCTGTGGTTGCCGCTTTTAACCATTGCAGAGCTGTAGAGGACCAGAGTCGGCATTATCAACTCCGGGAACGGGAATGGCGGCCTCCCTGGTACGGCGTCCCTCCAACGACGCAGGAAGCGCGACGTTGGATCTTTGTGAGAAAGGGGGGGTGTGAGGCGGCGCTAAGGACGCACCGTCTCACATTCTATTTTTCTTTATTATTAGTATACTATTTCATATTGTTAATTGTTACTTTAAGATAAGTTTAAATTTAAATTTGAATGCAACGACCGCTATCGCAGGCTTGCATGCGTCAGCGATCGGTTGCACAATTCTGCCAAAAGGAGCGCCAACTTCACCTCGTTTTGAGAGAGCGAAAGCTCCGAGGTGAAGAGCGAAAGCTGTGGTGAGTTGTGTAACCGACGCTGGCGCGTGGCCTAGCGAAGAGCGGCTCGGGAGTTGAGATCGAGGAGTGAAAAGTGACAGACGTCGCAAGTTGGCGCGTCTGGGGAAAAGGTCTGAGATAAGTGTGGTTAAGTTGAACAGTGCAGCAGGGCACGTGTAAGAATAATCTGGAATCCATGAATAAACGGTGAATTGAATAGTGAAATAACTAACTCTTTTTATTTGTAGTTAAATACTAACCGTAGCAAGCGGTCGCATTCTGGACAAGGGTAATCCTGTCCGCTGTGGGTGACAATCCCGGCAAGAATCCCGCTACTACGTTTTCCTTGTAGTTAAATACTAACAGTAGCAAGCGGTCGCATTCTGGACAAGGGTAATCCTGTCCGCTGCGGGTAATCCCGGCAAGAATCCCGCTACTACGTTTTCCCTGTAGTTAGATACCAACATTGACAAGCGGTCGTATTCTAGACAAGGGAAATCCTGTCCGCCGTGGGTGATCCCGGCAAGAATCCCGCTGTTACTTGCGGTACCCACTAATCGAGTAGTTGTATTGTGCAGCACGTGGTGCCGGTGGAACACTGGGACGTATACCCTGTACCGCTCCCCGGCCGCGTTGCTTCACATCATTCGTGAGTACGTACGTTGTTATTTTCTCTTTCCTAGCGAACGTTTCCCTCCTCTTTATCCCCGCGTCCAGCGAAACTTACAAATTTCTTGTAAGTTCTGGCCCTGGCAGACT
This sequence comes from Drosophila subquinaria, assembly GCA_037043405.1. Lineage (NCBI taxonomy): Eukaryota > Metazoa > Arthropoda > Insecta > Diptera > Drosophilidae > Drosophila > Drosophila subquinaria. Next base: position 15,705 of record JBAMBL010002657.1, read on the forward strand.
GAGTCTGCACCCCGGCTGGAAACTCCCTTACAATATACAACAAATGCATCCTGGAGGGCACGGTGCCACGAAGGTGGAAGATTCGGCGCCCAGTCCTTATCCCAAAACCTTGTAAGGGAGTTTCCAGCCAGGGTACAGACTCAGTCTGTCAGGGTCTGGGACTTACAAGAAATTTGTAAGTTTCGCCGGACGCAAGGGGAAGAAGAGCGGGAAATGTTCGTCGGCGAGTAGATAATCTGCGAAGTATACAACAACAACTACGACCTCACGCCAGCCGAATATGTCGGTACGTGGGACAGCCCTACGAGGCCAGTGAGCGGTACAGGGTATAATCCCTGGTGCTCTGCTGGCCAACCAAACTACAATGAACGCAACTACGGCCAACGGGGATTTTTGCCGGGATTGTGCCACGGCTGACGGGAATCGTGCCTCGTCCAAATATTACGGGTTAGTGAGCGTGTTGCCGGGATTGTGCCACGGCTGACGGGAATTTTGCCTCGTCCAAATTCTACGGGTTAGTTATAATATTAACTACGAATAAAAGCCTCGTGTTTTCAATAG
>JBAMBL010002658.1:0-26048 GCA_037043405.1 Drosophila subquinaria
TATAATCAAATTTGTCACAGATTTGATTTAGTTTTCTCTATTAATTTGCTTTATTTGTTGCCCTGAGTGAAATTTAATAGGCTCAAAAATGGACCCTTAGCTGCTAAGACGCTCAGCCGCCTTCTGAGGCGTGGCTAAGCTTGTAATTGCAACGAGCGCTGTAGAAGATGAAGACAGAAAGACAGCAGCGATGTCGACAACGACGACAGACCTCGTCGGCTAGATGAAAAATAATTAAAAGCAATGACAACTTGGTTTTACTTTCGCAGAGTCGAGGGGGAAGTACCGCACACAAATCCCCAAACACGTCGCTCACATTTCAATTTACGCATGAAAATGTCATTTCCGACACGAAACAGGGAACTTGGGGGGAGAAGTAGGAAAGCAAGACGGCCCTGATGAAATTTGCATGCAGGAATGCTAGGGAACAAAAAATTTATAATACAAAAAAAAAAGAGAGCGACGAAGTTGAAGTAGAAGCAGCCATGGACTTAGATGCGCCTTGGCCTATTCCGCCAAACTCTCCCCTTGCCTCTTCCATCTTCCCTTTTGTTTTCCAGATCTACTGCCCACTCTTTCAACTGTCTCTCCATCTGTCCGTCTGTCTGCCCGACTGTCTATTTGTCTCTTGCCGCGTTACGCACGCCAGAAGTGTAATAAAATTAAGAATTCCAAGCTGCCGTGACAAATTTTTTTTCATACGCAATGAATGGCGAATGTCTTGAAGTGCAAAGAAGGGAATGAGAAGTGAAGAGCGGGCAACCAGGAATGAAGGGAGAGTGAGGTGAGGTGAAGTAAAGATTCAGCGAATGAGTGAAGCATTACTGACAGCACCACGACAGCGACGACGACGTTGAGTGCCAATTTTGCGCTATAGAAACTCATAGTTGTTCGACTAGAGCGGGGGGCGTGGCATCTCGTGACTCCCACACTGATGAAAGTACGAGTATATTAAGCCATAAAATTAGTGCGGCCGCGTGCAGATGAAAGGGGCGGACAAACAGACGATAGGGCAAGTAATTCTCTCAGCTGCGTACGTGAGCGGCATTAGCCGAGCAAACGAGCAGCTCGAGATGAAATTTGTTTATTTGTGATGTGATGTGATGTATCGCATAATTAGAGGGCACCCCAAACAATACTCATAATTTGAAAGCTGGCAATCATAAGATTAAGGAGATTTCTCTACAATTAGAGTTTCTTTAGCAAAAACTAATCGAAAAAGCTGAAATATTGTACTTAAGAAGAGATCTCCATTATGACGGACAATATCTCGGGATCTTTTTGATTTAGAATCTTGAATTTTGTTGATTTTAATCATCATTAGGTAATCTATGCATTAGAGCTGTTATAAATGTGCGGTTCGGTGTTTGCACCCCAAAAAATGCCAAAATGATGCCAAAGCTGCTTAAAATGCGCGAAACAAGCTGCGCATCTAATCCAGTGATAAAAATCAACAGAATGAACAATAGCAAAATGAAAACATGAATATAGCGGAGACATCAGTCAGAGTGAGCACGCTTCGTTTGGAAATCAGCAAATTAGTATGCAAGAGACTAGACTGACAGATGTCACTTTTGTTGTTTTGCTCCTGAGCTTGTTATTGTTGTTGTAAAGTTATGAGATGTTGATTGACTGAACTGGCTTGACAAATAAATGAAAATTATTAGCACTGCTTATGAATAACATTATATGTACAAGGACTAGATGGTAATAAGGTCAGGTCATAGCTCTCTGCTTCTCTCTCTCTTTCGTTCCCTCTTACTCTCTCTCTCTCTCTCTAAGCGAAGACATTATGTAATCATCGGACTTGTAGTACTACATCGAGGTCTTGACGTTTGCAGCCCACACAACATTTGTCAATTTAAATGAGCCATAAGCACATTTCGCCAATTTTTGTGATTAATTAAGTGTCTACATTAATTGCAGACGCGCAACAAGATGACTGCCGGCCAATTGCCCCATGCCCCATTCCTCTAGCCGCATTCAACATGCCACAAACAGAAGAAGAAACCCAATGGCTGCCCCTGCAATTTGCTGCCATGCCGCGCGCATTGGCCAGAACAAATTGCAAAGCAATCGCCAAATAGCCACAACATCAGACGCCTATATCTATAGGAGAAGGAATACGAATGAGTATCTGCAAGTATGAGTATCTGTATCTGTGCATTTGTGAGATACTTGTGCATCTATGAGTAGGTATACATGGTTTGCTCACAGTTCTGCGAGTTCATGATTGCAACAACTTTAAAAAGCCAAAAGCTCAGTCGACTGTTGAAATCGTTGGCCAGGTTAGTACACAAACTCACACACACACAGGCAGGCACATCCCATGCATAGTTTGTCGAGTGCCAGAAACTTTTTTTTAATTTTTATTTTGGTTACGTTTTATCAGCTGGCTATGGCCTTTGACTTTGCGTCTGTCTGGCCAGTGTGCAAACTGGAGAGCCCAGCTAACATAGTTAGTTTTGGGCCTTAGCCAAATTCAGTTAACTCAATTGAATTTCATGCAATTTTTCGGTTATTTCTTTAAGTGGAGAGATATTCCCCAGCTGCCAGTTGGGGACTTAATTAAGTGCAACATTATAAATCAAGGAATTTATGCGAACACGTTCAAGGCATATTAATAGGTCATAAAGAGGAGATAAGACATAGATGAGAGAGACAGTTGTTATGGCCAACAAGCAGAACAACAAATAAACATGACAGATGAAACAGATGAACAGAGAAAACAAACCCAAAAAGAAAGTAAAGAAAGACTAGCGCAGCAAATTAAATAAAAATGTTAATTACTCAAATGTAATCATCATAATGATCATAAGAGCACGTAGAAAATGACAGCAGCTCAATTATCTCAGGACCTTTTCGAGTTCGAGAACTGTAATTTCTCATATACATGCAATATATAAAAACCTTAAAGCATATAAATATATCAATTTATTTGTGGAAAACTGACAGCTGCAGCAACAGATCAAAACTATAAGAATTTCATACATTTCACAAAGACAATAAATATTAATAAATTATAAATCATTGACATCAGTGGCAGTGCGAATAAATGCGAACTGACAGCTGCAGAGCACCCAAAAACTAGGTAAGGAATGTGATAGGAATATATGCTCAAACGTGTGGGGGAAAAGGAAGAAGGACGAAGGGCGGGGGTTGAGCAATATGACAAGCCAACAAAATGCATAGCTCTTATAATTTATGACTATTATGAGATTGTGAAGTGAGACCCAAACAAAAATCCCAGAGTATCACAGAGTCCGACTGCGACTGTGAATTGAATCTAACACGGGGCGGCTGCTTATTATAATTAGCTACAAAATTGCACATGACTGCAATAAATGTTTCAATTATTTATAATCCCATCTGAATGTCTAAATGTATGTGTGCATTTGTTGTATTTGTGGTTGGCTAACACTTTATAGTGGCCTCCGCCATCTGGGGGACTGTGGTTATTGCGCATTAATTATGTTCCATTACAAATTACATTGTGAAAGTGGCTCAAAGTGTTTGCCAAATCCAGCCTTATATGGCAAAATAAATCATTTTAATTAAGCTTTAGATCAACGCAATTAAACAGAGAGAGAGAGAGAGAGAGAGAGAGAGAGCGAGAGAACGAAAATAAAAATTAGATATTTTCTTATATAACGATTTATACCCTGTAAATTGGCAGACAAAAAATTGGTTGTGATTAGAATTTCTACATAAGAAAATTTTATATCAAAACTTGTTTTCTTAGTAAATCTAATCTTGTCCCAACAGATAATTTACCATATATATAATAGCAATTAAATTTCATGTATGATTTTTCTCAACTTGGCTGCAGGGCATCTGTATGTCGATTCATTCCTTCTAATGATTTTGTAAATTAAATTGCCTAAAAACTTTTAATGAGCTTCAATTTATTAAGTGGCCAGACACTGTGGATGGGTCTTAGAAATAGCCCGATATAAACTTAAATCCATTGGCCTGCCGCTTCCACCACCAGTTCCCTGACTCCCACTTGTCGGCCCTCAACCATGTTTACAAAATGTATCGATCCATTTTGGTTCGACCGTAAATAAATTGTGCATAATTTATCTTTCAACGGCATTTGTTTAACATAAATAAAAACATCGCGGCCAAAAGCCAAATTAAACAACTATTTTGGCCATGCAAAAAACATGAACATTTACTATGTGGATCTAATGATGAGCAATGGAACAGATAGCCAGACATTTAGATAGATAAATAGCTGGGCAATATAATGGATAGACAGATAGATTTGGGGGACTGGAGGATGGAAAAGGTATTGGTAATGGCAATGGCAATGGTAATGAGCTGTATGTTGATTTGATGTGCCGCAAAACAAAACAACGGCAAATATTTATATTTTATGTTGTTCTCGTTGCTATTGTTGTATTTTTTTCCTCAACTTCTTTGTTGTTATGTATGATTGAAGTGAATAGAAATTACGCAAAAATTAAATTGCAATTAACTGGAAATTATATCAGTAATTATGCATACGAAATCTATAAACAAATAAGCAACAATAATTGCGTATTAGCAAACAAAGCCGACTCTAACGTTCAGCTGGAGCTCAATTAGTTTACAGTGCATATTCCACTGAACTGGTCCAATAGAACCGCGAATCCATGAATTATAAAGTTTGCAGTATGCAAAAAACACAGGCTAAAATCTATAAAAATATTTTATAAATGCAAAAAAATTAAGTAAACTTGATTGCTGAGATTAATATCGTTGAACTGATTCTGCCTAGAAAGAAATTTAAAGCAACAGCACTTGCATTTTTTAAGTTTGAGTGAAATTAAAATTAGATTCATGGCAATAAAGAGCAAAGCTAAAATGCATATATTTATTGAATTAGTTATAATTTGAGTGAATCATATAAACTTCAACTGCTTCTGTTCTAATCAATGCAGAAAATTAGACATTCACTTGCTTTGTTCAAATTAATAACCGTGAATACTTAAATAGAGAAAACAATAATTGTTTAACCAGCTGTTTTTTTGCAAAACCATTTGTACTAGGTTTAATGAACTCAGCGAGTAAAACTTTTTAATATGACTCATTACTCGAGTGTTTCATAAATAAAAAACAACGCGAAACGCTTTATGTAAATATTAATTGTCAGCTGCTTTACAATTCGCATCTGGTATAGTCAATCATTTATCAAAAGCCCAAGAAAAATAAAAAATATTATTAGAATGTAAATAGTAAGAACTAGAAAAGGCAACGAGAAACTTTTGTCGTGTGCGGGGCAAAAAGATTTTGGCAATTGTCACCGTTGTAACAACAACAACAACAAGAACATGCAGAACAAGAGCCAAATCAACTGAGGCACAACGAAAATGCTAATTAATGTGATTATGTTGCCATTTTAATGTTAAACAATTGTTTAGCGATTAGTCAGGCGTCAAAAGGCGCAAACAACAAATGTGAGAAGCGAAAGGAGAGAGAGAGATGTTGGCAAAACCTCATGATGATAAATTGTTGTAAAAGTGCAGTCGGGCGCCAATTTAATGCCAAAAGTTTTGCCATCAAGCGAAAAGCGAAAAGAAGCAAAAATTACACCATACAACATTACACATACGCCCTGTGTGGCAGCAGCCGAAGTAGTAGCAAAGTTTAAAGCTTTTGACATGCGCTGAGGTGTTGAAAGCGTAGCAAGTTACGCACACTTACACACATCTACACGCACACGCACACACACACACAAACACACAAACACATAGTAAGCGAGTGCAGCCACAGGAAATGTGGTGGAATCTCACCTGTTCAACCCGTTAAACAGCCGCAACGTTGGCAAAATGTTTTTGCTGATAAGCGCAGACAAATGCCACGCCCACAAACGCTCAAACAGCAAAAATCCCACCTAGCTGCTACATGCTAGCTGCCTGGCTAAACTGACAGCTATAGAGACATTAATGTGACGAGGGTTTTGGGGTTTGGGTTTTGCTCTCAACACGAAAAAGTTGCAGAAAATTACATCACGGGAGTGGAGAAAACTGGGGTAAAAAAGAAAAAAAAAAGGGAAAGAGGAAATCCAGCTAAATCAGTTCATGTCTGTGGCTGGGTAGCAAAAAAAAAAATATAAAAAAGGTGTTGAAATCTGTGCGCTACACACACAACCCTCCTCCTATTATTCGGCATCGTCTTCTGGGACTGTTTGCCTGGCGTATCACATCATGTGATATTTGGACTGCTGCGGCATGATGTTACCGTTTTCGGTTTTGGTTTGCCATTTAAGGCTGCACGAAATATTATACAGTTAACTGTCGCAACAGATTTTTTTTTTGTTTTTTGCCCTCCATCAAGTACAAGTAGCTTCAGCAAACAACAAACTTTTGATAAGCAACAACGTGCAACCGCATTATTTGATTAGCAATTAATTAAGATACTCTCAACTTGAGATTGCAAATCTAGAAAGATTATGTTGATAACAGAAAACCAAATGAACTTGAAGCTATTTCATCATAGAATTTATATTAAATTCAGATGAATTGTACATATAAATAAATAAATAAATAAATATGTAAATGTATTATCCCAATTTAAAATTTATTAAATTTTTTATTTTAATGAGAAAATATTTATAAACTAGTATATGTAGAAGTTGTTCTAAGTTATGTTTTATCTATCTATTCGTCGAGGCCATAAATAGATAATTGGTGTAGGGTAAATATTTACAGCGCAATTTGCTGCGACATTGCGGCAAAGATAAAGCGACAATACGAGTAACTATAGAAAAATATAACAACTCGCAGCAATTGTTATTGCCACTCGAAAATCTGAAGAGGTCGTCAAGAGCCTGATAACAATGTTTGTCATTTGCGGACAACTTTCCACTCTTTCTATCTGTCCCACTCCCAGTCCAATAACAACAACAAACTCATGAACAATGCAATGAAATTAAGTTTTGGTGTACGATTCTTTACTTGAGATTTCCTTAGCAACAATATTTGATTTTCCTATGACACAGTTATTGATAACTCCCCGTTCGGCTGTGTTTCTTTCGTTATCAGAACGTAAATAGACAATTGATGAGAAAAAAGATGACGATGAAAAAGAGGCAGAAGCAAAAAAAAAGAAAAAGGTTGTCTATAATTGATTTGTAGCCGGAAGAGCTGTGTAACAACAATAAACTGACAATGGCAATCAATTTCCATTATTGTACCAACGGCTAATTGAAAGTTGTTCAGATCCGTCCTACGGTATCAACAGATAGTAGATAGAATTCTCTTCACTAGCTGATTGTCTGTGTGTGAGTGTGTGTTTTCCATTTCCTGTAGTTAGCGTACCCATATCAAATGTTGTCTTTTTCATTTCCATTTTTCTATTATTTTTTTTTTGTTCTTGTTCTTGTTTTCTTTATTTTTAATGAAAAACTTTCGGCAGCCGTTCTATCATAAATAATTCAATTTTACAGCATACATTTGGGGTAAAAGAAAACAGCATAGGACAACTGGAAAAAAATGAAAACAAACCACAAAATACAAACTGAAAACGTAACGTAACGAACGCCAAAGTTCACACAGTTGTGCTTCACTGCACAAATATATTAAATTTCGATTTCGGGCAAGAGCTCCAACTCCAACTACATATCCAGCTTGAGAGTGCCTGAACCCGAATCCAAAACCGATACTGATTCCATGAGCACGTGCGTTAACCTTTGACATATGAGCAGCCAGGCAGGCGGCAGGCAGCAGGCGGCAGGCAGCGAATGGCAGTGAAACCATCAAACATATTTTATGTATTAAGGATATGTGAGAGACCCTCACACACACACACATACGCACAGACAGACAGCACACACATACACCCATTGCCAAAATATGTATACTCTCTCTGGGGGCGTAGAGGGTGGGAGTGGCAACAACAAAACGAGACACAAAAAAAAATCACGTTACAACATAACAACTGCGACACCACGAAGGACACATATCAAACTTGTCTGCTTCCTTCTCTCTCTGTCTGTCAGTCTATCCCTCTCAGTCTCTCTGGGGAAATCAAAACAGATCAAAATGTCATCTTTAAGAGCTTAAATTTGTATAAAATTGCTGCTCGTAAACCCAAAAAAAAAAGCACAACAAAAGCGTCAGCTAAGCAGCCGACCCAAAGGTGTCTCACTCACTCGAAGGTGTCGTAGCTTATAATAACAATATAACTACATGGTTTAGTTTGACTTTTTCCATATTTAGTGATTTAGCTGTCTCTCTATCAGTGGACCATAAAACTCAATGGGTTCACTTCTTTTCTCGAGAAAGTGTCAAAACGTTTTGTGTGTGCTTCAGAGCTTAAGATTGTCAATCAGTCATACATTAGCTATTATTTGGGTTGCCTAAAAGCATGGTGAAAGGTAACTTTAGAGATGATAACTCAAGATACCAAATGAAAGTGAATCAGATTCTTTGTTGGAACTAAACTAAAATTGATTTTAGGTCCGCGAAAAGTAGACTACAATTTCTTGTCATAAGCTAACTTTTAACCGAAATCAATGTAAAAGTAGCTAATAAAACTGAATTAAAGATAATATGCATTTATTTCATGTCAAACAGAAATTTAACTTGTTTTGCGTCGAAAATAAATTTTGGTCTGTGGAACTTTTAAGAGACTATAAAAAAACAGTTCAACGCTTCATTCGATTGAACTCTTGACAACAGAAGGAATGAGGAATAGCAACAACGACAACAATAAACAATGAACAAGAGAGACAACTTCATTTTGAACTGGAGAAATTCAAAAGACATGAATAAACACAACGTAAAATGAATGTGAATGCAAATTGAATAAGTGAAATTTTATACGATTCGTCTGACAAGTTCCTCCAACCTCTTCTATAGATGTGTGATTGTGAGTGCGGGAGTGTGAGTGTCTGTGTCTGTTGTGAATCCATTTAGCATATGCGAAGACACAAAGATAGAAACTGCATCTGGTCTCCGCAACACATAATAAGCCCAAAGCAAATGCTTTGATTTCAAGTTGAGGCGACAGACAGCACCGCACACTCAATGCATAGGTTTTTTCATTCAGTTTCTGCTCCGGATCTGGGTCTGAGAAACGGATTCTATGACTGTGGCTGCGGACCGACCGACCGGACGTACGAGTTTCGAGTGTGTGAGGGTGACAAAACCTAATAAAATTTAATTAAACTCAATCAAAATCCATTTAAGGCGCACAAAACCCACCAAACAGAACAGAACAGAAAACAGCCAGAGCTATTCATGTGTCAAGAGTATGAGTGTGAGTGCAAGTGTGTGAGTATATATATGTATTTATGTGTGTGTGTGTGTATGTGTGGGTGAGCACACTTGTGGGTGCATTCGTGAGTGGACCGCTTTAATTGAATTTTCAGTGCGATTCTCTTAGCATGTTCTCGTGCACTTGCAAAAACGGAAATGAAAATGATGTCATTTGATTGCCTTTTGCTTTTTTTTCATAAACAAATACACAGCAAACACAGCAAACACACTCACATGCACATACACCTTTATGTGAATGAGAAATTAATTGAAAATGCTGCTTACTGCACCTGTTGACGGACAAAAGCTGATTAGCTTTTGCTCGGACAGGCCAAATGCCAAAGCAGAATTCAATTTACAATTGTAACAATCAAAACTAATCATTTATTTCGTGTCACATACACACTCAACAAAACTGGTGCAGACTTCAAATCAAAACAAAACAATAACTAAATAGATCTATGGGGAAAAGTTGAAAGAGAAATCAATGAAAACTTTAGAAATAGATCAGCCTACTCCTGGAATTCTCTCAGTGTACATCCATAAATGGATGATTTCCACAATGCTCATATTCGTATTTATGTATGCTCTACAATAAGCTGACCTCTGTGTCTGTGCATCTGTTTGTTTGCTTAATTTAATTTACCCGACACAATGTTGAGGGATGATGATGACCATGTTGATAACCAGAGTCAGACAGAGAGACAGAGAGAGAGAGCGAGTTAACAAGCAACGGGTAAGACGAGTAAAAAGGGAGGGAAGAGGTCAATTTACTTGTTAACGCACAAATCAAAGCGCTGTTGTATGCAAATGGTAAGAATGAAAGGAGGATGTTAGGGTGTGTGGAGGATGATAAACAAAACCAAATACACATTATATATGGATGACCCCCTGCAAGTGGCCCTCTTGAATTATGGCAGCTACTCAAATGGAACTGGAACTAGGGGAAAATCCATTCCATTGGGTGCTATTCACGCAAGTAGCTGTCAAATTATATGCCAAAATCAGACAACATTTATAAGTATCTATGTGTATAAGTAAATGTCTCTCTTTGTAGATATTTTAGACAGTGTCTAGTCATATTCAACAATGTGTAAATTGCTTTCCATGTATTTCAACTTAATTTATTTTCGTGTGCCATCGTTAAAAACTAAACTGAAATATACCCAAAAAGATTTACCATCTCATACACAGACAGCAACAACAACAGCAACAAAACGCAAAGAAAAATAATTTTTCCAAATTATAAATACATTTTTACCTCAACGCAAAGCAAACGCAGCGACTGCGAAGTTGACGCTGACGTTGGCAGCGCTGTCAGCGCATGCAGGTGTGCGCCAATATTCTTATTTTTAGTAGTTGCCAAAGACGTCGACGGCGACGCCAGCGTCAGCAGAGACACGTAGCTATGCTGCGCACCACTCGCCTGTTTTTAGGTATGAATTTGAAATATATTTTTATATCTTTTTGTTGCTCTTTCTTTCTTTTTTTTGCTTTCGACTGTTTAGTGAGTAATTAACAAGCAAAACAAAAACAAGGAAAAACTAAATAGAAATATATTGCAGTGAAGAAAGTAGAGGAAGAGCTGCGGAGTGGGGGCGGGGCAGGAATGGCGAGTACTTTGGGCAGAACGAACCGCCATTTCACTTAACTAGACATTAATTATATGCCACGAACTGAGCTACTTGAGTGGAATATGAATATGAAGCTGCACCACAAACAACAACAACAACAAACAAAATATTCGAGCATATGGCCCAATGGCAACAACGATCATAATAATAATTATAAATATTATACAAACATGTGTGCATAGTATGATTATTATTGCGGTATATTGCAAACTAAATTTAGCTCAAGGTATTTGTATTTCGGCATGTGCTACCTGAGGTTTTGTTATTATTTATTTATTTCAGAGAGCACTATATATACAGTTCTTTAGTCTGTATGATAAAAAATTGTTTTAAGACTAGCTTCAAAATTAAAATCTTCTGTTTGATAGTTTCAATCGGATTGTGACTATAAGCAGGCATCGTAAATGATAGTTTTTAAAAAATATTTATCTGCATAAATGTTTTCAATTGGTTTTCATAGACTATCCTAGATAATAAATAATTTTTGTTTGCATTTTTAATATTTCACTATTACTTTAAAAATTTAAAATAATAATTAAGTTTCCATTTTAATTTTTGTTTTGTTATTTACTTGATTTTATTTTGTTTTTCTTTACATGTACCTGTAGTGGAATTACTGGTCAATGCCCCGACAAAAGTCCAAATAACTTTGCAGACAAGTCTAATTAACTTTGAAGGTAACACTAAGTAGGTTACGAGCTGAATTATTTCGTAGTTTTCAATATTTCAAATTTTAATTAGTTGTCAATGCCTAAAATATAAACAATTGATTGACATAGGTAAAAATATAACTAAAAATATTCAATTTCTTGCGACCAATAGAAACGTTTCCCTTAAAAATGCATAGAAAATATGTTAAAAGTTTTCTGGAAAACTTCCAAGTAAAATGTTAAAAGGTTAAAATGTACTTATGCTGCTTTGGGGTTTTTCTTTTATAGCCAACAGCTGGCGTTGGGATTTTTCAGCTGATATTGTGACTGGAAACTTACCTGCAACGAGAAGGAAAAAGTAAAGAGAAAAACACACATTAGATATTAATAATTTACGTTAAGCGCAGCGGTGCAAAGCATTTTCAAAATAAAAATATTTCGTAAGTTCAAAAATGCAATAAACACACGAAAATTTATGAAGAATTTAGTAAGAAACAAAAAGAAAAAGTACAACAACAACAACAAGAAGCACAACAAGTAGATAGATAGACAAGTGGTACAAGAATTTATGGCTATAAAAATGTTTATTGCTTGTGTTTTTATGTTATGCGACGGGAAGGAAAGCAAAGAGCTTCTCTCTTTATCCCCTTCCTCTCCCTACATCTCCATCTCTCACTCGGTCTGTTCAACTGTGTGTGTAAGTTCTTAGGCAACATTTGACAGGTAGTCCAAGGGGAGCTGCCACCGCTTTACTGTCACTTTGAATAATGCGGCCCCTCATAAATTGGATTGCGTGTGAAGTGACCCCTTTCCCCTTACTTTACGTGGCCCTCTTACACTTCTTACTTTTTCCATTTTAAACCATACTTTTCTAATTAGCTGTCGCTACATTTTCAACACTTTCCATAAAAATTTTATAAAGCTGCCATTTGCTGAGAAAGGCAACTAAAGAGAAGGGCCAAGTATAAAAAGAATGAAAGAACAGCCTGAAATGAAAACGCAGCCCATATGAAAGCTTAATCCCACAAGCGTTGGGGACAATGTCTTAACTGGTTGCCATCGTGTTGCCTGATGCTCCATGCCCAAAAAAATGTACTGATTACAGTCAGAGACTACACGGCAATGTCTCATCAAAAGCAAAGAGATTTTAAAATAACATTCGCTCAGCCGACGAAAAATGAAAACAAAATGAAAAGGAAAAAATTACTGCTGAAAGCTTTAAAATATCCTAGCAATAAATGATTTTCGCGTTTTAATAAAAAAAGAACATAAAAATATATCTTTAAAGATATCTTAATGTTTTTTTAAATGTTATTTATTATAATTAAAACATGTAACTTTAACATTTCTCAATAAACAATACGATTTCGGGAGGTTTGTTGTGTTATATGTTCTGTGCATAGTTTTGAGCTTAAGTAAATAAATAAAGAGTAGAGAATCTATCTACTCGTTGTTAGTGCCGGAGGGCAGAGCAGTGTCCTTGGCAAGCGGTTTGCGCTTGAAGGATGGCTCAGTGGCCAAATAGACGACAAAACCACCAAAGATTACATACAGTACGCCAATGATGTTGGCCAACAATCCAGAAGCTGGCAGCGTCGAGTATTTGGCACCTACAGTAAAAATGGCCTTCTCGGTGATACCCATGACAGCGCTGGCAATGGCCAAGACGAAGCCAAAGAGTCCGAAATAAACGTGCAACGGCATTAGGGCAATTTTAAGGTTCTCTCGCATTCCCGGGACGAGGAAGGCCATGAAACCGACCACATATTGCAGGCCAAAGATGATGACGGCGGAGAGGCCAAGCCAAGAGTGCAGAGAGTACATATTTGGAATTGGGGGATCGACCAGATCATGCGAATCAAAGACGGTCTTTAGGGCAATCACAGTCAGTATGAAGGCGGCCAAATGGATGCCGGCGTGGGCTAATTTCAATATCTTCTTTCGCGTGGAGCGAAAACCGCGATACACCAATATGGAATTGCCATACATATAAATAAATCCAATGGTCATAAACAACGGATGCCAATTAAACTCCAACTTGGGATTATCCGTGAAGCCCAATCCGCCCAAATGTTGGTCAACCCAAATGGCCACGAGCACAATCATCGCCAGGCCAAAAAGCTGTGTTACCACATACAGCACCTTGAAGATGATCAACGATGGATCCATATTGGACTTGTTGTCGTTGCTGTTGTTGCCTTTATTTGATATCCTTTGACATGTTTACACTTATACACCAACACACGATTTTTTGTACAAATACAAATCTGCCACAAAACAACGAAGCACCTCAAAATGCAATACGCATCTGGAGCTAAGCTATTTTTTTAGTTTAATAATTTTGGTTACAGAAATTTGCTATTAACTTTATCAATTAAAAATATTAGCTTGTAAATTTTCTTTTAAAGTTTTGCATTCTTTCATTGCTCTTTATAATTTGTAGCACATAAATTTAAAGTTTTAACTCAAGGCTAACTTCAATTTAATTAATAATCTGACTAAACTCCATCTCCTAGCTGATGTGCTTCCTCTTCCCAATAAGGCAGAACGAAAATACAACACAACCCAAGGGGTGGGGAGAAAAAAAATGAACTTTCCAAGCGACATACACACACAGAGTGAGCAGTGCATATATTTTTTAATCAAAATTCTCTTAAATAATTAAAATGCAAATTGTGCGAGCATAAAAATAACAACAAACAAATGGCAGGCGATGCCATGACACAAGGCAAGGACAAAGCAGCTAAAGGACAACAAACAGCAGAACGAAAGCTGAATGATAGGACAACAGCAACAATAACAGCAATAATGTTACCGATGATGATGATGATGATGATGATAAGGGGAGTAGAGAAGAAGAGAGGGGCGGCGTACGACAACTTTGACAGTTCTTTGTGGCATTTTTCACCGCCGTGTGACACAACAGTAAAAACGAGCAAAGTGAAGAAGAAACATGATAATAACAACATCAACATACATATCCCTGAAAGTGTTAACGATGATGATGATGTTAATGTTGATGATGATGATGTTGCCGCCACAAACAGCAGCTGAGACTGAGAGGCAAATAAAAAAAAAGAGTTACGAAACATACATAAGTATCACATGGCATCTTTCAGGCTTCAGTCATAACCCACTCGGAATGACCCCTAAGCACACACACACACTCGCACACTCGCACACACACACGCACACACATGTTCGCACACACGCTTGTTAAATTCATGGCACGAGCTTTGCATGCACAAAAAGGTTTGTCTCCAATCCCGCCCCTGAAAATTCAAAGGGTGCCAACGGCACGTGCTGTTAAGGGTTCCTTCCTCTCTCTCTCTCTTTCCCTCTCTCTGTCCTACACTCTAACTCCCTCTCTATATCTCTTCTACTGTCTCTTTCACTCTATAAGCACTTTGAACGTTCTGTTCATTAAGCTGCTTATTATGTTTGCACTTAAAAATTCATATGTGACTATGGCAGCAAAATGTGCCCTACAAATATGTAGTTGTTGGTTGTGTGTGTGTGTGCATGTGTGTGTCCTTTAAAGCTAAAATTATTAGCATACTTAAGGGAGTGCGCTGCTTGAGGTATTTGAAAATGTAATTAGGACAAACGAGAGGACATTTCAGCTTTTAATAGTTACTCTTTTGTTGTAATTAATGTTTAATGCTCACCGCGTACCTGTTCCCGCTCTTGTTGTTATTGTTGTTAACATAAAATGCAATTAAGCATACGCCATGTGGTACACACAATCCAACTTTCTCACATGCTCATAATAATAATAATTTTTTTTTTTCTAATTTTTGTTCGTTCTTTATATAAATAATAAATTAGGCACACAAAATTTACATTTTCAGAGAGCTTTCTTTATATTTGATGACTGCTGCCGTTTAATTGTTTGGGTTGGGTCAAAGGGGAAGCGGAGAGGGGTAGGCAAGTGAAATGTTTGCGGTTAGTTGGTGAAAGAGAGGAGGAAAGAGTGGAACATGCACAGTAACCACAAGAGATATTTCATTAGTCTTATCAAGTGGTTTTTTGGGAAAGGATTTAAGTATCGTCAGCTCGTTATACCCTTAAACTCTTGATATAAGAACAATCCATCCAGAGATTTAACTTGAAAAAAGGGTTTAAGCACTAAGCAAACAATACATAGAGGCGTCAAACAAGCATTTTTGTGATATCATATTTTTTGTATAGCGTGGAACCCCAGAGCGTTCGGCAAAAGCCGAACGCTTTTTGCAGTGAGACCCCAGAGCGCAAGCACAGCTGAGAGAGAGCGCACACGAAAAATGTTCAGTCTCTCTCTCATTATCGTTTCTATGTGTATGTGTGTATGAACATGCGTACGCTTCTTAGTGTGCGTGAAATGTAAACATGCGGGCTCGATCACCCGCGGGAACATACCCTGTTACAAAAATACGCAAATACAAACAATTTTTTTTCTTATTTTCTTTGCTATTTTCATTGTATAATAATTGTAAGCCACAGAAATATGATTTTTTATTAATAATACTGCATATAATAATTAATAAACAATACAAAGCAAAGAGAATGAAAAAAAGTGTTTGTATCTAAAACAGGGTATGTTGCTACGGGTGATCGAGCATGCCGTCGCTTGTGTGCGCGCTCTCTCAGCTGCGCTTTGCGCTTTAGAGAAAAACGCGGTCGGATTTTGCCGAACGCTCTGGGGTTCCACGCTATACAAAAAATATGATATCACAAAAATGCTTGTTTGACGCCTCTATGTATTGTTTGCTTAGTGGTTTAAGTTAAAAGTTTGAAATCCAAACGAGCTCTAAAAATCAAAATTATTTTTAATCAGCGCATCAATGTTGCAATTGAAGCCACCAAAGAACTAAGTAAATATAAATAGCTTTTTAGCTATTGTAAGAGCAAAAGAATGGAAATTATGAAAGCAATAAAGTGAATGCTCAAATGCGAGGAACAAAGAACAAGAACCCGCAGAGGAGCTAAGAAAGTGCCAAAGAATGAGAGGAAAGTATGCTTAAAGTCTGGCAAAAAGAGCCCGAAAGCAGCAGCTGCTGCTGCTTCAAAGACACGAGGACAACAATCCAGACACGTACAGTGGAACAGACACTGGACAAGGAGGCGGGGTGGGGTAGAGACAAAGTGGGGGGCGTGTCGACGTGTGGCAACCAAGTTTATTTAAGCGAAAATGTAATTTTATGCTTTTTAATTGAGCGAATATGCGTGTAACATGTGCAAGTCGGCAAAACAGAGATCAAAACGGTCGACAAAGTGGGGGAAGGAAGTGGGAAGCCTGATGACATAGATGAAGTGAATGGAGTGCCAAAAAGGATGCCACAGAGTTGCCCTATGAGTGGCTGGAGATGGAAGCGGGGAGAAGGAGGGCAGCTTGATGAGTTTGCGATGCATTCAAGCGTCAACATGAATACAAAGTAAGCGCAAGACTTCTAACCTGGTTGCCTGCCTGCTGATGCTGCACATTAACTGGCCAGGACACTTTCAGTCTGCAGGGGCGTAGCTTAATGTATTTAAACAACTAAAAGGCACTGAGACAGCAGCAAGAGAGATAGGTAGATAGATAGATAGATAGAGAGTGAGAAAAGGAAAGAAAATCGCTGCCTGGCTGGACGTTGATGATGAAAAGCAATAAAAATGCAACATTATTAATCATCATCAATCAATGTCATCCATCAAAATTGCGGCACTGACGTTTGGGGCGTCGTTTATGAAGCTGCCTTTTGTTCTGCTTCTGTGCCCTGTCCCATTATCATCAACGGCGTTTTCATCTAGCACCCAGGCCACAAGCCCCCGGCGAGACTTCCAGACGGGCTGGAGACAATACACAAAGCAAAGAGTCAAAAAGATGGAGGAGTTGTCTGCTTGTAATGTAAGCAAGGGGACGGGAGAAAGAAGCTTTAATAGATCCAAAGACAAAACAAGTCTTTTATTTTTCATTCTTAAAATAAAATGTATTCTAACATTACACTGTTTATTACATGTGCACATATTAACAGCATAGTTTTAACAGAGGAATATTAACAGCCTCTTGTTCTTGTTACATTACAGTTTTAAGATAGTGGAGGTTTCTGTTTTTAACATAACATTTACAACGCTTGTTGATTATGTTGGATTTGTTCATATATGACTTAGGAATTAAGGAAAAACCCAATTATATTTAAACAAAACAGATAAGCATTCAAACGACTTAAACACCTTATTAAATTCGAATCTATCAACGACAACTTCTTAAACTGTCATTTCAACTAATTTTATCGATTTCCAAAAGACGTTAAAACCATTTCAACACATTAATATATCATCCTATCGACTTTTATCATGTTCGAACTGAATAACTCGACCACTCGTTGAACTTGACCCGCTACAAACAAATCTCTTAAGATCATCATTAACAACAACTTGAAGATCTCATTTAAGTTAATTTTAAGATTTATATCCAAAACTATTTAACTCATCCGATTGCATTGTTTATATCACAAATCTTGAATCTATTGCGCAGATTCTTCTCTTTTCACAGTCGAATTTGTTTTCGGATCTTTGCCTTGTTAATTTCCAAAATTGTGGTTCGGGGTCTCTCTACTCATGCATATGGATTGTATAAACAAAAAAAAAAGCTAAGAAAAACGTGACTAATTTATAGCCTTTTTTGCACTTGTGCAAAATTATTTATAGAATAGTGTGAAAAAATCGCTAGATATGTCTACAAAATGGAAAATGCAGAGTTGCCAGACATTCAAAAGACAAACTGCGAAATTGATTGGCATTGGCCTGTCTGAAATGTAATCAATATTTAAATTAAGTTTTCGCACACACAAAAAAAAACCTATTAAAATACACACAAGAGGTGGCGCTGCAGTGCAAAGTTTCGTTAAAGTTCTGTTACCGAATCTCTTCTTTCAAAATAAAAGAGACAAGAGACAACGTAGTGCACTGACTTCAAATAGTTGTCAAACAAAGGAAAGAACAAGACAGGACGACGAATTGGGCAACAAGCAGCAAGTTCAAAGAGAGAGAGTGAGACACGCAGTGCTGACAGGGGAACGGGGAACGGGGGAAGCTACCAGGTGAAGTAGGTAGCTGACATTATAGGAGTACTTCCATTATTTTGTATGTCAATTGCTTTTCAAGCACTCACGACAAAGAAGAATACCAGAAGAAACGACAAGAGAGCGTGTTACATCGAGTTGCAGTTGTTCTTGTAGTTGTGGGCGGGCAAAGCTAGTTGAGGGAAGTGGCGGCAAAGTGCCGCAAACTTTTTAAGCACACTCTTTTTTCCCTGGGCCAAGAAGTTTTCAAGTCAAGTTGCAAGTCGAGCCAACCGGAGGTAACAACAGTTCGTTAATTAAATTCACGACGAAAACCAACGAAAAAAAACAAAGAACAAAAATTTAAAAACAAAACCCAAAGACAAAGCGACCGAAAAAGGTGACATGATGTAATCTACGAAGAGCGTGTGGCAAGTGGATATTGGAAACAGCAAAGTTGTCAGGCTTGTCAAAGTTCTCAATACGTAATTATCACATAAATTATGCAAACCCCAAGCGAATTATTTATTTCTTCTACATATATTCTTCATCACATTTGTTATTGTTTATACAATTAACATATGACATCCATTGACAGCAATTTAGCTTTTTTGCTGTTTCTTGTTTTCATTATTTCTTGTTCTCGCTTTAAGCCTTTCTTTTGTACGTTGACTTTCTTGGCCAAGTTCATTGACTCTTTTGGCTTTTGTGATGTTTTTTTTTTGCGTTCTTCTCATTGTTGTTGCTGCAGTTTTTTGACTTTCATTTGTTTCAATTTATTGATTCCATTCCAAATGATATTTAAGCCAACAGCTTATGAATTTTTATTTTGCGCTTTCCATGCATGATGGAAAACCTTTCTAAAGTGATAGGCGGCTCACATGATTAGCCACGATTTGCCGAATTCAAATTGAAATATTGACCCCAAAAGCACAGTTGTGCAAAAAAAAAAGTGAGCGTGTGACCTTTTTTCATTGGAGAATGTAAGTTTTTTCTTCTTATGATTAGCTTTCTATCAAAAGGCTTTCTCTGGTCCAATTCTAGTTTTATTCAGTGTATTGTGTTCTATAACATTGCAACTAGTTTAACCCATTCTGCATTTATATTTTTTGTGCATTTTCCTTCTAATTATTTCAACATTTTCTCCAAGTTTAACATGCACGAATTTCCACCAAAATCTGGGGTACATTTGACGCACGTACTTTCTTCTTATTCTTATATTGCTTGCCCTGGTTTCTGAAGCTCACCTCTTCTCATTTGTTCACATGGGCTCTCATCATTCATTAGCTGCACGTTTCTCGTTACTTCTTCTAGTTATTCTAACGGCTTTTGTTGCCAAAAAAAACCCAACCTGACTCACATTTCAAAACCAAAATAAACAAACAATAAAATAGTCACAAGTAAATGTGCAAAAGAACCACAACACACAAAGAAACATAACTCAAGTGAACAACATAAACAATAAATATTAACCTAGTTTTTTTGCTGCCACTTCGACAACAAATACAGAAGACAACGCATTTCCACAATGAGAATGACTGCAATTAAAATTATGAAAAGTTTATTTAAATCTCATTTTATTTTCACTTCTCAACACTGTCATATCAAAGCTCCCCTGATTGACTGCATGACAGAATTGCTTTGCTTTGCTTTGGTTTCCACTAAAAACAAGTTGCCTCATACGCCCACTGGCTGACCGCAATTTGCTAGAGGCGGCTAAAGACAGAGAGAGAGAGAGAGAGTGCGACAATGTAGCATCAAGTGAGCATCAATGGGTAATTTCTACCTGGTGAAAATTCCAAAGACTTTATGTAGCTGTTTAGTTTTCTTTTTTCTAGTTTCTATTTTATTTTTCCCATTTATTTTCGTGTTGTGTTGATTTTCGCACTCGGCTCGTTGACAGCTTGTTGATAAATTTACTGTCGACTTTTAGATTGAAGAGACGAATGGGGTAGCTGCATTAGTGTACTGGGAAATGGGTGACGAATAGTGAATAGAACGAGGTGGAAAATTCAAAACAACTAATCAAAGTAGAATTGACTCAGCAGGTATTTAAAACAAATGGTCACCTCTATAAGTACTCAGAGGAAAGAAATGTTTAAAAAATCATTCCATTCAATGTTCTCGAAATGATCTCAATATTTAAGCTCTTCAGCTTTGATAATCAAAACTGGCATTGTCCACTCTCCCAAATGCCATTTGACTGGCATTTGTCAATTTGCACTAACTTCAACGGCAGGACAAACGAAATTAGAGTTGGGCTTCAAAAAGGGGTGAAAGGGGGGTCAAAGAAAATAAGCAGAAAAACAATTTATATAAAGCGCTGCGGCCAAAAAGAGACAGACGAAAAGTGCCCAAGTGACGCCTTTCTTAAGGTATTAAGGTCAAAAGTGTTAAGCCAAAACAAAACAGCAACAACAGCAACGACAACAAATCAGGTAATACAAACAGGCAACAGCAGATTTGCAGCAGCAGCAGCAGCAACAGCAGCAAGAACCGCAAAAAAGCACAAAGGCATAAAAAACAAGCTGAAGCTTGGCCAAAAGCCCCACCTCCCGGTAATAACACGGAACAGAACATGCCAACAAGTAACGGTAAAGAAAGAGAGTTCAAGAATTGGGTCAGGCACAGAGAGAAAGAAAAAGAGAGAGAGAAATGTGCAGTGCAAATATGTAATTGGCCAAAACTGACTGGTCTGGCTGAGAGCTTGGCTTGGCTTCAATGAAAAGAAAGTTAAGAACAAAGAGAACCGCAGAGAATCGCGGAAATGGCAGAATATCAGAATCTACGCTTTGAATTCTGCTTACACCGTTATGTTGACCGCCTTGGTTAACGGTACTGCTGTAGAACATTCCCCTCTTCACTGAAAACCGGTTTCAAATTGCCTGGTCGCTTCTGCCTTTCAATAAACAACATTGACACCCATTTTTGCAGAAAGTCTTTGACTTTGGTTTCCTCCTTTAGGTTCTTTGTCGTTTGACGATTGAATACACAACGATTGAAACTGGTTTTTGTAATTTTTCATCAAGTTGATTTTCTTGCCAAGTCGTGCGGCTTTCTAAAAGCCAAACACAGCATATCAAAACGCTTTATCAGAGCAATCAATAACATCTACCTATGTGCGCAATAAGTTGACAAATAAATTAAATAAATAAACTGATGTTTTTAGTGCTTCCAATCTATTTGGTTGATTCAAAGCTATTATCTAATATTATCGCTCATTAACAATCTCAATTCAATATTTAACATAATATGTTGTACGATTTGAAATCGCAGGTTCTGCAACTGAGCAAACTAATAAAATAAAAAATATACAAAAAAAAACAAAACAAAACCGGAAATTGGTCAATCCACAACACAAACCAAACTTGGACGCTTCCGTTTGATTGCCACGATTGAAATAAATGTTTATAAATATATTCGCTTGCAGTTGCGTTTCATTTGTTTATAATTCTGTTAATTTTATTCTTCTTTTGTTGTTGTGGTTTGATCGCAAATTTAATGAAATCACTTGATTCGCGCATGAGCAAGCTTTAAATCCAAAGTCAAAATACCTTTGGATACTAATTAAAAATAAAATTGCCAATAATATACAAATAATTGCAATGCAATATTGCCATATTTAACACTTAAACTACAATTGGATCTCTATTATGCATACATATGTGCGTGTACAACATTCAACTTTCTACTTAATTGCCTTTAATACGAATATACTCATTCAACGCAATTTCAATAGTTGCTTCATTTTGAACTTCAGTTCAATAACACTTTCAATTTTGATTTCTATTCAATTTACATGATTAACAATGACAACTTTCCTTTGGGATCTGCATTGAAACTATTTCATTATTCAGCTTCCAGGTGCCCATTCAATTCAAAATATCTTTTCAATTCATATCAGTCTTTTATTCCATTATTATTTCATCTACATTTAACTCATTGTCAATTATTTTAGATTTTAAATACTTGTCTCATGGCTGTTTAATGCATCTTTTAAAAAAATATCATATTTTTATTAATTTAATTATTTTATTTTAATTAATTAGTTACTCAATATTCTAAATAATCATTCACTTAAAATATTAAAATTGTCTGACTTTCTCGTTCGTCTTCTAGCAAGTTTTTGGTTTTGTTTATGATCTTGACATTTTCCTTACTGATAGGTTAGAACGTGCTATTCACACAGAGATAACTATAAAGATACAACTTGAATGGAGCTACTAAACCCGACCAGACTAAACCAGTCTAGTTAATTAATATGTTTTATGGCTTCTCGTAAATATTTTTGGGAATCAATACAAATTTAAGGGGCCAAAAGCAAGCGAGTCAACCTAAGAAATTTGCATCTCTGATTATGCCATATGACATTGGGTGTGTGTGCTATTTTCAAATGAGTAAGAAGTTTATGGTATGCCTTCAAATAAATTGCTTAAGCATTCGATCTTCAGTTCATTTGACATTTTTAGTTAATTAACGTTGCTGTCAAGGCATTGGAATTATTTCATTTTGATGAGTTTGTCACTTGGTTATTTCATTTGATATTATTATATATACATTTATTTTGGCTTTGTCAATTCAACCAAAAATTCTTAGACAAAAGCTGTCAGACCTGTTTCCTCACAGACAACTAAAAAAAAAGACTTTTATAATTAAATTAGCAACTTGTTTTATTGCTTATACAATCCTTTATACGTTTTAAAAGAGCTTTTTGACCGTTTTTGTTTGCATTTTGATAGGTCTGCTCCTTTTCAGCTGAACCAAATACAGTAGAATCTCAAATTGGTCGCTTGAAAAGGTCAAGGTATCATATCTATATAACTGATTCATATTTAATATGATATAATGAGAAAACAACGAAGTATTTGAATCTCAACAAATCTCAGTTAGTAAAAATCCAACAAGTTGACTGTCCCTTAGTAGAAGCTTTCACTGTACATATATTTTAAACAAGCATTTATTATGCAAATTTTTGTGTGGTTTGCAACCCTTTTATGCCCATCATTTATAATGCAAATAAATGAGTTTAAAAGCTGTGGGATTTTATAAAGCTGACGCTTAGCTACGGAACCGACAACAATAAATGAGACATATATAAATGAGAAGTATTTAAACTTATATTTTTAAATATGTATCTTATATCTAGTTTGTCATAGCTAGACGGCAATCTATGTCTAATCTAATAAATTGAACAATTTACTGTCGCTCGCCTTTGGTCTAAATATAAATGCTACAAAAAATCTCAAAAAAAAACAATTTTATTTAATTTGACTCAAAAATCTATGACGAATCCCATCCCCCCAAAAAACAAAAATACTACCTCAGAAATTTGTTGCTGTTGTTGTTCTTGATTTCGGCAATCGGGCGAGTGACTAACAAATTTCGAAAACAATTTATGGAAGGGGCTCTGCGAAATGTCATGTTTACCTGATGTTGTTGCTGCTGCTGAGAAACTTGGCCACAGCAAAAAAAAACAAGAACAATGTAATAGTACTAACTTTCTTGTTATTTGTTTTTGTTTTTCTTTAAGCACTTTTAATGAGCTGCCAGCTAAAATTGAACCGAGCCCAAGCAAATGGATTTCTAATAGTTTTCGGCACTAAATTCAATTGGCCTCTTCGATCTAATGACGCAAACGGATGGCCAGCAAACGAGATATCATTTTGTTTAGACCACAATTTCAATATTATATAACACAGACCGATGTTCATTTGGCGTTTGGTTAATAAATAAACCATCGAGTATAAAGCCATGTGCGGAAAATTCATATATAGACCAAATAGAATACACATAATAATAACATTTAGCTTAAGAGTGTGTGTGTCTGTTTATACTTATAGAGAGGAGTGAGAGATTTCTGATTTCTGTTTCATGTATCTTGAGATTCCCTGCACAAGTTACGTACATTGTCACCTACCTGCAATGAGAAAGAAGAAACAAATAATTAGTTATACTGGTATTGTTGTTGTTTGTAATAATTATAATTCGATTTTATGTTCTACATTCTGTGAAGGGTTCAAAACTAGCAAATTTATCTAAAGATTTTTCATATTTCTGCAGGATTCTATATTTCAGCATATAGCTCTCTCTCTTTTTCTCCTGCCTTTTGTGACTGTTGTTTTAGTGCGTCTATTAAATTGCTCACAGCTGTAGTAAATCTGTCGACAGCTTTCGGGATGATAGACAGACAAAACTGTGGGGTAACAAAGGCTTTGCCAGGCAAACTAGTTAAGCCACGGGGTATAACCAAAAAAAATCAACATCAAAAGCACTCCTCATAAATCAGCGGCCTCTTTACAAAAACAAAGACCAACAACTGCGAATCGGAGACCTCCAACCAATACCAAAAAGAGACAAAGAGAAGAGTATCACATATACCAGGTCACCACATCGGGTATAGAGGGGCTCAGGTCAACTGCTCGAGAGAAGAGCGAGCGCGAGCGGAAAGACTCATAAATATTGACGCGTTTCGTGTGCTCCAAAAATTGTCGCGCGCGGTTTTTGTCGCTAGCAGCGAGCAGGGTTATTACAAAATTCATGGCTTGTAAAATGCAGGAAAATCCCAGGAATATGAAATTTTAAAATGCCTATAAAGGAAGACAAGAAAGTCAACGAATTGGCTGACTGACTGGCAAAGCAGCTTAAACCCACACACACACACACACAAACAACACACAGATTGTTGCCCCTCTGGCCTTTTGACCGCAAATTGTTGGGTGTGGGTTTTGGTTTTGGCCATGGATACGACCCACCCACCCTCTCTCCATGTGCGGTCATTGGGATTTCTGTTTTCATTGCCTGCGTTTGACGCGCACATTCGCAGGGCCACTCGAAAATATCATTTACATATCCAGGACGCATCCTTGGCAGCGCCTGCCGCTTCAAATATACATGAAAAGCTTCTACATTTTTATATCCTGACCCCAAATAAATACCAAAAAAAAAAATAAAAAACATTGTGAATTTTTCCAACCTCGTTTTCTTTTTATTTATAATTTTTTTTATTATTTATTTTTTTATGCCTCAATTGCTGAAGTTAAGCTGACCATGCGTTGCACTTCTCAGCCCCTACCATTATTTTATCAACCCTTTGACTCTTGGCATTCCCTTTCTGCTGTTGTCGTTGTATTAAACACATAAATGAAATTAAATTTTTATGTTGCAACTTTCGGTTATTTGTTGGCGTATACAAAACCCACAATCCCTCACCAATTGTATTAACAATTCATTTATTTACGCGATTTTCCCTTTAACAACTCAATTTAATTTTTAAATATTTTTACTTTATTTTGTATACATACATTTTTTGCAATTTCTTTTTTTTGGGGGGGCTTCAAATATGTGCCAAGAATGTGTGCAGTATTTTTTAAGGGATTTTCTAAATGTATTTTGGTATTTTGTTTTAAGTCGCAACAAAAACAACAACAACATTTTATAGCACATACACATGTGTGCACTTCTTTTTAGATTTTTCCTTTGTGATTTTGTTTATGC
>JBAMBL010002659.1:0-65276 GCA_037043405.1 Drosophila subquinaria
ATTCGACACTGCGCAAAACAGTGAGTTTTATTTAGTATTAGAATTGAAACATTTTAGCGCAATGTGCCGGGTGCCAAAATTTTGTTTAAAATAATTTATGTGTAAAACTTAATATTATTCGTCACAAAATTGGATATCAGAAATTTTGGGGCATGAAAATGTTTTCGTCACTAGACTTTTACCTCGTAAAGAGGTTTTTTTATGGGATCAATAATTACAGTGATAACTGAAAAAATTCCAAGTTAATGAATATGGACAGAAATCAAGAAATAGGTACATAGAGAATTGGTAATGATACTTGATTGATGAATATTAATATGACTTTTATATATTTATTTGCAATAGATTATTACTCATATACTTATGTAACGTAAGCTATAATTAGCTTAAAAATATAAAATGTTGTAAAATTAAACATCTTTAAAATGATTATCATCTTAAATATAAGTTTTTATATTCTCTGAGCATTCAAACAAACTGTCGAGGTAATATTAACATGGCCTAAATGAACTCTGGAGCTCATTTAAATCAACTTGAACCTCGATACGCTCTTCTTTTGACTGATTTCGACCACAGTGCACTATGGGCAGGCTTTGGCCACGCCTTGCCACAACTAATTCGAGCTCGATTTTGAAGTCAATCTGTTGCCCTTTCTGTTCTTCGCGTTGTTTTTGTTGTTGTTATCGTTGTTGTTGTTCATTTGATGGCTGCAGCTTTTAATTATTGGAAAATGGGTTCGACAGCCCGCATGAGAGTTGTGAGTTGATTCGGTTGAGTTTCAGGTGTTTGTTAATTTGTTGTTGCTCTGACTATTGTTGTTGTTGCTGTTGTTGTTTCTGTTGCCCCTTTTGTTTATATAGACGAAAAGGTAACAGAGTGACTGAAACTTGTCTTGAACAAATGTTTGACTTGGTGTGCCAAGGTGTTAAAGCTTGTCTGAGTCGAGTTTTGGTCTCTTCTTAAACAATTTCGATATGCTGTGCGTGCGTGTGTGTGTGTTTGTGATTTTCGTCTAAGCACTCGGACTAGCTAAGCTTGTAGGCTTGTAATTTATTATTTGAATCTCAGCCGATCCGTCGTTGTCTGTTGATTTCTATAGACCTCGGACTGACGTCTGCTATGTGGATTGCTTTCCGATTTGGGCCATGTCTGATTTTGGTAGGCCGGCAGTTGATTATGTGGCACATTAGTTGAGTCGATGCAGGGCAACAGTTGCAGCTGATGCTGGTGTATTTATAATTCAATCATAAGCAATTAACCAGGCAGATGCCAGGGCAAGCTACTAAAAGGCGCCATGGGCAACTCTCAGCTGCTCTGCGCAAGGTCAACAAAAGAGAGAGCGATGAACGAGAAAGAGAAACAAAAAACTTAAGCAACAAACATGGATTTCATTAGTTTGGCATAGGGCTTGTGTCTCCCTGCGCACCCTCACACACACACACACACACGCAACTCTTAACTCTCTTTCTACAGCGGGTTTTGACAAATTCGTTTAAGAAATTTCAAAATTGAAAAGATTCATTCATCAGCGCGCGCATCATCATCATCAGCAACAGCAGGAACAAGAGGCACAGCAGAAGGCATCACAGAGGCGGTGTTTAATGGATTCCAGCAACAAAGTCGGCAGTCAGTTTGTTCGTCAGTCAGTCAGTCAGTCAGATAGTCAGCCAAAGAGGCAGACAGTAACAACAGGGCAAGCTCAAAGGTCCATGTGCGATCTGACCCATTGTCGTTATAAATTAGCGCAATCAATCAACTCACTTCACCTGATTCGGCCAAAAGATTTCAAACAATGTGAATAGACAGCCAGAACAGAACAGAACAGGTTCGGTTTCGACTTCGACTTCGGCATTATTTTAGGCAGCTGAGAAAAGCGGAGAATATATGTGAAGAAACACAATATATTTTGGGGGAAAGCCGAAAAAAAGTAAAAATGTAATACTTGTATGCGTATTTTAATACCTTGCTCGGAGGTCGAACAAAAAGTTCTGCACTTCGTCAATGTCAACGTCAACGGGGGGACAGAAACCGAATTAGAGTCACAATCATAGACCAGTTTGTTAAATTAATCAGTAAATCGTTAAATGCATAATTGATAATACTGCCGCTAGCAATGCGCTCTATCTCTCAGCTTTGAGTTAATTTCTGAAATTCGCCTGGGCTTCTCAGTTCCCAGCGTGCTTATCAAATCTTTTTGAGGCTTCGTCTAGTTCGTTGCCTAAGTCTTCTGTTTATTTCTCGGTTTTTGTATCTGTTTCGTCTGCATTTCAGTATCTTTTGGCGTATCAACATTTTATCTCTTTCTTCTTTTCCGAGCATATGTTAACAAGAAGCACAGTGCCCCGTCTCATCTTCTCTTTGAGTCGCGGCCTCCCGAGAAAAGGCAGTTAAGCATCTCTCGGTCTGTCTGCTAGATTTTTCAGGTGTAAAAAGAAAGACGGTTTTTCATAAATTCAAATCCAAATGCCGATCGTAAATTTCTTTTTGAGCCTTCTGAGCTGCCCTTCCACGTAATTTTGTTAGCGCCCAAAGGGACGAGCACTTAAAAAATGAAAAGAAAAATAGAAATAGAAACAGAAATCCAAATGAGGGGAAAATGCTAAGAAATAGGTGTGTATAATATATGTATTGTGGCTTTGTGTGTTATGGTCTCTTTCCATGTTGTTGCCCATTTGGTCGCACTTACCCTTTCTATTGTAAATATTAGTCGACCATTGTTGTTGCCAAGTTTGGAAGGGAGCCATTGTCAGGATTATGATATGATATGATATGCTGACCTATTCTCCTATTCAACCACTTTCTTTAGCCTGGGAAATGTTTTATTTTGATGGGTTCTGTGGAGTGCAGTGTAAGGAGCGCTGCTTTTTCCCCATGTGGCACAAGCATTTTATTATGCCCATACAAAGAGATCAACTATAGTTTCTGTACTTCTGAGTTCAACTCCAAGTCGAAGTCGGAGTTGGAGTCGGAGTCTGTGTTTCGCCGGCTGCTTGTGGATTTTTGTATTCTGCATTGATTTTCTTAGCTGCAGGTGCGGAAGCAATTTGTTTAGAATTTTGCTGTAAACGCAACAAGCAAAAGCTGCCACACCAACAGCAATACCAAACAACAACAGCAAGTGCTACAAGAGCCTCGGCCGGGCAACATGGACATTAAATAAAAGCGAAAAGAGTAAACACACAACACGAGAAAATATTGCATGCACAGCTCGCCAAAAGGCAAATGCTCTGAGTATCTCTGTGTTGTTTGTGTGCTCTTGTCTGTGTGTATGTGAGAGTGTGTATGCAAATTATTGTGCACACTGAGACGACGCCACAACAACAGCAACAACAACAACAACAACAACGTTGTATCCAAATACTTGAAGTCGCGTTGTCAGCTAAAGGAATCGTTTCAACTGCTTTGCAACTTCATTGCCCCGACTAAAAGACTTGCCAAATCAATGTTAACTAACCAAAAATAACTCAAGTAACTGCTTATACGAGGGCAGATTGATAGTTATGGCTATGGGAAAAGCATTTTTACCAATTTACAAGGCGGAATTTTCCTTGAGAGAAAGCTGCAAATAAATGAGGAATGAAACTCGATTAATTATTATTATTAAACGATAATTTGTGCTTAAGTAAGAATAATATAAACATTGGATAAAATTGATTTAAGAATTAGTACTAGACGATTTTTGTTAATGCTTTTAATTAATATTGGCGCATTTGGGTGCAATAAATCTTACTTGAATTTCCAAAAATGTATTTTTTTATATAAGTTTTCGTATTTGAAGGATCTCTCTCAATAATTTTATTCTGTCAATAATTGGAAGCTATCTTCATTTAATCTCTGAACTATGCGTGAAATGTGAGTACCATTTAGGCTTATCTTCTTTAGAGATCCTTTTGTGTTCAATATAAAGATTTTTCTCTATTTTTCCTAAAAGTGTATTTTTTTATGTCAAAAACTTTCTTTGAGTGTGAATATTTGATTTGGTGTTATTCATGGAGCAGCTCTCGGGTATATCATCGAGAGAGACACATTATGTTTTATTGTTGGTTGAACCTTATGGCACATGACCGTAAACTTTTATTAATAACCCCATAAAAAATGCTCATAAAAAGTGTACTCTTGTTCGGTTTGTTGTTGTTTGTTACGGTAATTTTTACCATATGTGTGGAGTGGTTTGCAATTTGTTGCTCTATGTATGTGTGTATAAACAATAGCGCCGTTTTTAGGGTCAACCTTCCTCCTCTCCTGGGTCTCTTTAAACAAATTGTATTTTGAATTTTAATGCCGATTTTCTCTATAGCATGATCTCTATTATACTGTTATATGGTTTCCCGCCGCTTAGCGTAAGGGAAATCTCATTGATTGGAGAGTAAAAATGCTGTTGCCCAAATGTAAAATGATATGCTTAACAAGTTAAAGAGTTAAAGAGTTTGTAGCAAGTTCTGAACGTGTTAAAGTCACAAGTTCCCTAACACGTCTTTAGGTTATTTGATATATTTATTAAACTAGCATAACGATTTTTATTAAGCACACACACACACACTCAGATAGATACAAAGGAAAGAGAGATAGAAAGAGAAGGAGAGGGAAAAAGAGTCGGAACCGAAACGGGTTATCTAAACATTGTGTGTGCTCTTCAGTTTGTAGAGCCTTTCGAATTTCTTATGAGATTTGTAGCTGAAAGTTACCCGAACTGTGGCAAATGTTTCGATAGAGCAAACCAACTTTGTTGCACATAATATGTACATATATTTCAATCTCGTTGCAGTTGCAGTTGCAGTCGGAGACGCCGTCTCTTGCCTTATTTCATTGCATTTTATTTACGTGAACTACTCTGGTGTCCAATAAAATATACGCAACGAAATCAGATGCAAAACTCCCAGCACCAACTTCAGACGGGTTGTGGCTCACACCAGAGAGAGAAAGATAGATAGATATGCAGAGAGAGAGTGAGAGAGGGCGAGAGATTCTCATTCTTAGCATCTCTCTTGTCGTTGAGACACGCGGACGCACTTAATGAGCAGCGATCTTAAATCTTAAAGCAGACACACAGACAGACCGAAGACCGAAGACTGAGACTGAGACTGAGATGGCCTGGACGCGGGCATCGGTTTGTGTGTCTGTCTTGGCCATAGTGATATCTCTGCAGAGCCAGAGCACACATGTGAGTGTGTGTGTGTGTGCGACGAAAGTATCTTGAACTGCGCTTTGCCTCATTCCGGCTCAGCTTCATCTTTCTTCTGGCTTCAACGTCGTCGCTGCACTTGAATTTCAAACAGACAGACAGAGAGAGACAGAGAGAGAGAGAAGAGATAGATGTAGGCAGTCGGAGGGGTGTGTGGGGGACACTTCAAATGCTTATGAAGATATTATGAAAAGCAAGCCGAGACTGTTGCTGAGACTGAGACCGAGACTGAGACCGACTGAGACTGAGGCCGAGTCTGCAGATGCGTGACAACAGTGCCACTCGAGAGGCAGCGACCAGGTTGTGGCAAGTTACTTCGCTGCTGGCAAGTTGACAAATGCAGCGCAGCACAGACAGACAGCCATGGGAGCAGTTGCCAAGTACGAGTACCAGACTTCTCTCTGAGCATCCGAGTACTTGCCACAGCTGCTGCCTGCCACAGTTGTTGCCACAGTTGCCACAGTTGCCACAGTTGCCTGTTGCTCATCTCTTGCTTCACCTGCAAAAAAGATCAATGACAATTTATTGTCATGACTATGTAAGTTCTCACTGGGCGCAGGCGTGCTCATCTCCATCTCCATCTCCATTTGTATTTGTATCTGCAGTTGTACCTGTATCTGTATCTGCATCTGCGTTTGTATCTACACTTGTATCAGTATCTGTAAACAGTTGAGATTTGATTTGATTTCGTTTTATGTGTGTTTTTTATTTGTTTCACTTAAGCAAAATGGCCCATAAATTATACAAAAAATGATATCTACTTATTGATTTAAATTAGTTTTCACTAATGCTTAAACAATATATCACAAAAAGTATCTCGAACTACAAACTAATACAATACAGTAAGAATTTCAAACCTTAAGCTAATACTCGCTTTAGATATTGATAATGATAATGATAATCTGATGTCGACGTTGACGTTGACCTGCTAATACTCGTACTTGGCCCGATTGTTGCATACTCGTATATATATTATGTTGATCTATATATTTTGTTGACTGTTGAAGCTGTTGGGCCAGTTGTGAACATTTGGCATTTGATTAAGTTTAAGTTTAAGTTAAGCCTTAAAGATTAGATTTCGATTATCCACTTAAATATAATGTTTAACAAAAGATGATCTCTTTAGGTATTTTGTTTTTCTTTTTAACGATATTTACAGCTTATTATCAGTCAATGTCTGGCGACAATTCCTATACCAATCGATCCCTATACCGATCCCAATCCCGATTGATATCTTTTCATTAGCTGCTCTTGTTGCTGTCGCTGCACTTTTGGACTTGGGCCAGCACGCGATCGATGCGTTCCGCCAGAATCTTGATTGATTTATCCGGCAGAGAGGGCAGCACATCACGCACATTGGGGCTCGTTGTGCGCTCGAAGAGTTCGCGCAGTTGATTCCCCGCTCCGCCCGCGTCGCGCAGACGCTGAAGCGCCTCGATGGTGGGACGACGAAAGATGCACAGATTGTCCAGCAGGAGGCTGTGATAGGCCTCATACTTCTTGAGCAGGCGATAGCCATGCAAGAGACCCGATTCGTTGTCAAGGAACACGAGCAGCTGCGTATCCCTCTGGCGGGCGAGATTGTGAGCAGGGGCAGCCATAATGTCGGCATTCCATTGAAAGTTGTACAAGTTATTAACGACACGATCGAGGTTCGCGATCAGGTAATCGAAGACGATTAAATCGGACCATTGTGCCAATTCAATTAGTCGCTGCAGCAGCGCTGTTGACGAGGACGCGGACGAGGACGACATCGTTGTCGAGGATGCAGTTGGAACGGCGCTGGAGGATGACTCTTCAAGCATGCGTGATTGATGATCCACCGTTTGGCTGCTGGCAGCCTCCAGTCGCTTGAGTAATCCCCGCGATGCTGTTGCCGTTGCCTCCCGCTGCAGTTGCTGCGTTATGTTCCAGACATCGTACTTGTTCAGATGCCGTTCCAGTGGCTGAAACGGTTGCGGTATGCCCGCTGGCTCCAGATCGGCCAGCCATCGTGTTAGCACCACCGGTCTGCGCTCCTTCCACTGCGCCTGCGTGATGTCCCCCAACGCACTGGACCAGCTCGGCGTCGTCGTGTCAATGACTGTCGCCGCACTCGGCGCCAGGTTGCTGATGTTGAGCAGTTGGCCCAGGTAATAGCTGAATATCTCGCCCTGGATCTGATCCGTGTTCTGGCGATAGCGTGCACAGGCGCGCGTCCCATCGGCGAAGACGACCAGGCGGTTCTGCATGCGTCCGCATCCCTGCTCCAGCCGCGTGACCTGGCCCTGACCAGCCACATACCGCTCCCAGCTGTGCTGATCCTCGGCCGCGAAGCCCTTGGGCAGGGCGTTCTCCACCAGCTCGCCCCAGTAGATGTTCGACTCGATGATGCCCTCGGTTTGCAGTTGATTCTCGCGCGGCTGCAGCTGCGGCTTCGCCAGTGACTTACTGCGTCCATCCGCCTGCGAGGACTTGGAGAGTCGTCGCTCGGGTCCCTTGCGGTAGCGTCCGTTGCCAATGCGCTGCACATGGAATTCCTTGATGCTGCCGTCGTTGGTGTCCAGTTTCTTGACCACCATCGAGTCCGGCGCGTTCTTGTCCTGCTCCAGATGGAAGGCATTGCGAAACACCTGCTCCGCACTGAGTTCCGCCGACTGTTCGCCCTCGTCCCGAATGAAGGCAACGCTGTAGGGCAATGGCGGTGGCTCGTCGCTGAGATTTAAGGATGCTAGGACCAACTCATCGCTGTGGCTGTCGCTGCTACTACTGGCAAAGTAGTCGGGCAGTCCGAGCATGGGAACAATCACGCCCAGTGCCATGCCGAAGACAAAGGCGGCCAGAATGCTGAGCAGGCAGGCGCGACGCTGGAACGCGCGGCGACGACGCAGCGTCAAAAGCGTCATGTGTGTGGCTTCTAACGGGCTGTTCCCGTTCCCTTTTCCGTTCCCAGTCCCTTTCTCGTTCACGCTGCTGCTGCAGTTGCTCGTGGGGAGGTGCGTGCTGTGGTTGCTACGCGGCGTGGGCGTTATAACGCTGCAGGTGAGCTGTGGATGTTGCAGCGCCGCTGTGCCACACAAGCGATCGCTCAGAGTTTTTTCAATTGGTTGTTGGAGTTGTTGTTGTAGTTGTTGCTGTTGTTGGGGCTGTTGCTGCTGTTGTCCGGCTTCCAGGCGCTTGATGTCGTACATTTTGCTGCTGCAGTCACCAAACTTCTCGCTCTCTCTCTCTCTGCCTCTCCCTGCCTCTGTTACTCTCTCTTTTCTCTGTCACGCTCTCAAACGGAGTGCAAGTTCAAGCTGCGCATAAAGAAGCCGGCCGGGCGGGGCAATGGGGCAGCGAAGGGGCTAGCGGCGGGGTTAACCAGATGAAACTCAGATGCAACGCGACGTCGTCGTCGACGAAAGTCGTGAAATTAATTTCTGGCTTTGTTTAATAAATATTGCGCCTGATCCAGGGCTATTTTATCAGGTCTTCGGGTTGCGGGTTCCTTTTTTTCCTGTTTGCTAGTTCTATCACCGACTGTCTATCTCTCTTTCACTCGATCGCTCTCTCGCTCACTCTCAATCGCTGACCGGTTCGTTTATTACGCTTAAACTTTGGGTTTGGGCGATTTTTCTTCGATTTCCACAATTGAAATTGAAACAGCAACAACAGGAGAAAAAAACGTGCCCAACGCCGCTTTATTTATTTTTTTGCTCGTTCTGTTCGTATTTTGTTGTTGTTGTTGTTGTTTTTTTTTTTTTTATTATTTTGTCGTTTTATCGATCTATTTTCTGCACGATCACTTGTTGTAATTTTTTATTATACATTTTGCTCAGCCGTCGCTTTAGCTTTTGTTGTTGTCGCTCTCGCAGAAGTTGTTGTTGCTGTTGTTGTTGTTGCCGTTGTTGTCGTACTCTTTGTTGTTATTGTCTGTCTGTATCTGTGGCCGTTGCACACGTATGTACATAGCGAATATGCCTTTCGGGGTAATATTTTAGCAATTTCCTCGTTCTCTTGCCGCAGTTTTTGGAGTTTATCGCGGCCTCCACGCGATGCGCTTGTTGTTCTTTTTTCAACTATTTTTTTTTTTTAAGTTTTGTTTAGGCCAGGCCCTTAGCTGTTGCTGTTGCTGTTCAGTTAGCTTAACAGTTTGTTGTTTTGTTTTCAATTTTTGCAATTGCCGATTTTGGCGCGCCGATAAAAGCAATTTCGTGGCTTTGAGCTATTTACCACACACACATAGGCACAGTCACATACACACTGAGACACTGAGACACACACACACACACGTATAGGCTGACTTGTCTAGAGTCGTTCGGCATTCCCAGCCTGATGCAGTGCGCTTGATAATTGCCACAGCAGCGCGACAAGTCCAAGTCCAAGTCCAACTTCACCAAGTCCTGTGACTAGGCACGGTCAAGGGTTTCGTAGTTGCTGTTGCTGTTGTTGTTGTTGCTGTTGTTGTTCGCGTCGTTGCTGTTTGCTTTTGCTTTTAGGTTTATCAATTTAATTTCTTGTCTCGCACCTTTGCTTGATTTTATTTTTATTTTTATTTTATTTTTAGGGCTTTTTGTCCGCTTTGACCGTCCACAACATTCACGTCGTTCGTTCGCCGCACACCGAACGATCTGAGGAATTTTTATGCTTTTTTATTTTTTATTCTCCTTTATTTTTTAATTTTTGCCGTTCGCTTTCTGCTCGCTTGCCTTGCTGTTGTCTTTCATGTATAAAGTTATAGGTATTTATGGAAGTTAGGTATTAATATTCTTTTCAATCTATTCACACGATATTTTGTCAATTCGTCGAGTGCACTTTTGTGGTATTTGTTATTGGACAGCAGTTTTGTATGTTTTTCAAATCTGACGGATGCACAACGTGCGCGCATGCGTACCGCTTCGTTCGAGTTTGGATCGCAGACTGTCGGCTGGAGAGCTATCGCCAGGTTTAGTTAAAGACCGGACCAGCAGCTCAATTCAGACCTGGACAGACTCGGCTGTGCCCAGCAAATACTCAATACGCTCTCTCCCGCTCTCTACAACTGTCTTTCGCTCAATCTTCCTCTCTTTTTCTGTCGCTCTCTTTCTTTTTTAAAACGAATGCCGGTTTTTGAGTGAAAATCAAGAGCTCAGCGCTTGACGCTCTTTATACTCACATATTTGTATGCTGCTTAGCTTAACATGCTCATGCATGTTCAGATCCTGTGCTCCTACAGTCCTCATTGATGTGACAAAATGATTCCCACAAAATGATTATTCTTAAAAAATTCAGTATGTTTGAGTTTATGTTCAAGCAAATAAATGGGCGAGAGTTTGCATCGAATTTCACCTGGTAATTCGCAAGATGGTATTTTCAAGATTTGTCCTTGAGATAAACTTGCTACTTACTTTGAATGTTTTTCCCAACAAACGCGTTTTTTAATTGAGATGACATACAATGGACAAATTCACATTGAACATAATAATCTTTTTTTAGCTTAGAAAATTTATGGAAATTCAAATTAATCGAAAATGTTGTAAGGGGTAAGAATGCAAATAATCAGAAATTTTTGTTTATAGCTTTCCAAAGGAGCAAAAATTAAATCAGATGAATCAGATGAATGAAAACGGTAAAAACGAAAGTTTTCATCGAATTATGCGAGTTCAATATGATCAAATATGTTTTAAGTGGTAAGAATTAAAATAATCAGAAATTGTTGGAAACAATTTTTATATCCGAAATGACTAAAATCGGCTACAAAATCTATTTAGAATTAAAACAATGATGAAATTGTCATCCAAAATTCAAATCGAATAATTTTTGTCAGAGATATTTTAAGATAATCTAAAATATTATTATTTGTAAGTTTGAAAATTTTATAAAGTGCGAAATCTCAAACTTATTGGAAATGGGTTAAAGTGTAATAGAAATCAACTTTATTTTGTCACAGTAATTTATCTGATTTCATTTGATTTTAACTGAAAAAAATTAATCGGTATTCGTTCCAACACATTAATAATCTGTATATACTTAAAGTGTAAAGAATATGTATTGCTTTTCAAATTAAAGAATAGTTATTGGTTATTACTCTTATCTGACAAAATTAAATGTCCATTTCAACTTTCGTATCACAATATAAAATGAACTTTACAATTTATTATAATCTCTAGTACCTTGATGCAAATCTTATTTCGGGTATAATATAATATGACTAAGAAGAATTAAGTTTACAATGGCCGTCGGCAAAACGTTAAAAATTAAATGTTCATTCATTACCTGAATTTTTGAAATATTCCAAATAGTCTTTATATCATTTCATATTGGGTTCAACTACATTAATTTTGAAATTATCATTTTCAAGAAACAACTATAGTTTTGTGATAAAATTTAAGCAGTTAAATTTCAGCAGTTGCATAGTAAAGAGCAGCTCTTAAGAGAAGGCAGCTCACAGCACTCAAAGCATTTGACTCAATGCATTACGAGAGAGGCAGAGAGGATTCTCTCTGAATTGAGAATAGCCACACAAACTGTGGACATTTTAATGCCCATTTGAAGCTCTTGAAGCGTTCGTGTTGTTGATTTTTATGCTCAACTCGGCACATTTGCTGCGCCACATTAAGAAACTAGTATCTGGTGGATGTGGTGCGCTCTGAGCGGGAGCGAGCTCTGAGCTGCAATGGCGATGGCAGCTAAAGGAAGGAAAAAAAGTTGGAAAAAATATGATCAAGGAATGTAGACATAACTTGACAGCATGTTTAGAGAATTTTTACTCGAGGACAGAGCGCGAATGTGCGTTGGAAACGGAATGAGTCGAGCTCGAGAGCTGCTCAGATCCAGAGCCAGAGCCAGACCCAGAGACAGAGACAGGCAGTGGCAGTGGCAGAGGTAGAGGCAGAGCAGGCAACGAAGGCAACGACGACAACGATAACAACAACAACAACAGCGAGACTAAAGCTGGCGCATTCTTTTGCCCAGGCTACTGCTGAGTGTGTCTCTGTCTGTGTGTTGCCTGCGTGTGTGTATAGGTGTGTATGTGTGTGCTTGTGTGAGACTCTCCGTTTTGTGGGGACTCTCGAACTTGGGAACTTGCGAGTCAGACTCACGATTTGCTTAATTGAATTTGCACTAACAATTAAAAGTTGCTCAGCATCGAATGACAGGCATAAACATAATTTATGAGCAACTCACTTTTACTGTTATCGCGTAAACTTAACACAATTCCCAATCACAATTCCGAACGCAAATCTAAATCTGAATACCATTGCTTGTTTGTTTTCCCCGCATCAAAATGCAAATATCGGTTAATCAAATAACCAAGTGAATGAACATTAAATATCAAATCAAATCGATTCGAATGGTCATGCATAGATAACGAGTGAAAGATCAAACAGAGAATTGATACAAAAACATTTGCAATAAATATACATAAAATTCAATAAAATAAAGTTTAAAGTGTCAGCTGTCTGAATGGGCACTTTAGCTGCTTTTCATTATCAATCGATCTGACTTTGAATCTGAATCTGTATCAGACTTTAAATCGAGCGGCATCCCATCAGATTAACACAAAATTCATTTGATTCAATCAAATCAAATGTTGGCCACACACACATATGAAAATCTTTGTTTATTCGTATTTCGATTTGGATTTGATTTGGTTTAGGTTTTCGCTTTAGATAGTTATATGTATCTTTCTGTTATTTCTGTAGGTTTATTTCTATATTTTTTTGCCATATGCCCCGCAGTAATGTGGCTGTTGAAATCGTCAGTTTAAGTCAAATTAATTAACATTAATTTTTGTAGCTCGTTGCGAGGCATAAAATCAACCGGGTGGCTTTTTCGGCCGTGTAAATGTGAATGATAAATTGTAACCGGGTTGGTTACGTTTGCGACTTTGGAATTGGAGTTGGCACTGCGTCTTCATAGTCTTATCGCTCGATGGCAACCTTTTATAGGCTGTTGTTTTTGTTGCTCACATTGCCAATATGGTGGGAAAGAAATCTGGTGGCCACAGCAAACTTGTTATATTTAAGCTAACAGCCAACAGCCAGCAGCCAGCAGCGAGGTCCATGTCCCGGCCCAAAGTTAATCGAATTAAACAAATATTCGAAGATGGAGAAAAGTTAACAGTTGACCACTGTTTGACAAATGATGTTTGGCCTTTTCCATGCCATAGTTATAACGATAGATAGTTCGTTGCCTAAGTCTTTTGTTTTGTGGGAACAGTTTTTCGATGCGCTGCCGTCGCAGTCGCCGTTGCCGTCGCGTTTTAATTATTGCCAAAGTCTTGGCCAGCGTATAACTTTCAGTGCAGTGAGCAAACAAAGAAATAAAAACTTGACACACACACGCACACACACTAAGAAAAGAAGCATTTTTTCGAAGTTTGTTAAGCGCAAATTCTTGAAATGTTTGCAGTGCGCAACAATTTGGAACATTTTGTTGAACACAAGAGGAGCAAACACAGATGAACAAAAAGGCTAAAAAGAAAAAACAGCAAAGAGAAAGAAAAGGGGGGAAAAAATACAAAATACATACGAGTACAAGAAAATGTATCGGCGGACGCGTCGCCGCGTCGCGTCGTCAACGAAAGTGAACGGCGAAGGACACACAAAATGACGCGAAGGCGACTGGTCATCTTGAAGCGAAACTAGAACTGGAACTGGAGCTAAAGCTAGAGCTATAGATATAGAACTAGAGTTGGAGTTGGAGTAAGAGCTGGACATGGCGTGAGGCTGAGACTGAGGTTGAGGTTGAGGCTGAGGCTGAGAAGTGAAGCTGCCATTGTTTGCATTGCTAGATTCCAGACCACTCATGCTAGACGCTGGCGTCGTTGATGATGACGACTTGGACGACTTGGAAACTGCCACAAGCTGAAGCGGCTGAAGAGGCAGGAACTCACTCCTTGCATGCAGTTCTTCACGGGCCGTCAGCGCTTGCATCCACAAATCCACAAGTCCACACCGTCTACAGACATATACTCATAACACATCCTAGCCAGGCAGGCTGCACTTCAACAGGCCAGCACGGGTATGGGGCACTTGCTGCTGCTGCGGCTGCGGCTGCGGCTGCGGCTGCTTCTGCTTGGCTCTTCAAGACTCCGAACTCCAGACTTTGGCTGTCTCTTTGGCTGCCACGGCCTGACCTGAGTTAAACAAATTCATTAAAAACTCGTCACTTTGCGCACATCACGCTGACTTGGCATAACTGCTGCTGCAGCTGATGTTGTTGCTGTTACTCTTGTTGTTGCTGCAGTCCTCCTTTGGCTGCGGTGGCGTCGTCGAGCATTGCCACTTGCCACAACACTAACTTCGTAGTCGCATTCGCACTCGCACTCACATACTTATACTCCTTTTGCCCTGCGGCCAATGAAGTGCCTGGGTCCATAGTCTTAAGCCGTTGCCAGGATACCATTTTGAGGCAGGCAACCTCTGCATTATAACAATATTTTCATTGCATGTCCCTTCACATTGTTTGCACTGCTCTGCAGTTTATTTCCTACAATACCAAGGCAAATATTGCAGAGCCTTAAATTCTGTATTTGTATTCTATTTTGAAAGGCCCTTCAATCAACTTGATCTTGGCAGCTGCCTGGGATTCAGTCTTCCAGCCACCATCATCGCCAACATCGCCAGCTTCTCTGCAGCAGCGTTGGCATTTCTCCTGAGAAAGCTTCCAGTCGATAAGCAGCCCGCTCTCTCATTGCCTCTCGGCTGCCATTTCCAATGATGCCACATTGATGCTGCAGTTGCCTTCTAACGGTTGGGTGTGTGTGCGATTGTGTGTGTGTGCGATAAGTTTCCAGGAAACGCGACGCATTTGCCGTCGGGCCTCTAACCAAAAACTGATGCCGCCAGTTGATGTCGCTGGCGACGCATTGCTACTGCCAAGCCCGAGCTGCCGGTAATATGCGCTAACTAACACGCATAACCAACAACTATTTGATGTCCAATTATTGTTAACTCTTACAAGTAACAACCATAAGCTGCAACAAAATTAAGCAAAGCTTAGATTTCAAGTGTACAGAATGTGTTTGCTGCTTTGCTGAAAAACCTTTGCAAAGTCAAAGAATTATTCTAGAAATGGAATCTCTTTCTTTCATTTAAATTCATGGTTAAATAAACTGTTAGTGTTAACTGAATCAGTATAAATGTTAAATTTAATTAGACAGAAATTGTACAAGTTCACTTTTACCAATGTCCAGACAAATCCTTGCATCTCAAGTAGGCATTGCCCTGCCTTAATGGATCAGAAGAGCATGCCTTGAATCATATTTAAACTTGATCAGCTTTCGCTTTCATTGCATTATGAATATGCTTTTGGCCCAACTGAGAGGAGGTATTACTCCTTCGATATGTATATGTATGTCATACAGGTATAATATGCTGCAGAGCCTTATAAAAGAGATCGTTGCGTTTGCTTGCACACCTTTTATGGGAGATGAAGAGGCAGACTGCCTGCATATGATGCGTTAAAACTTTGAAACAGGCCACTAGCAACAACAACAACATCTGAGCTACAACAAAAACTGAAATCAGCAGCAAAAGAGGGAAAGGAGGCAGAAGAAGAAGTCAGATCGCTGCCGCCATACAAACGCGCCTGTAATTTTAAGACGCAGCCCCAAGTATGACGATGATGACAAACAAGGATACCAAACTCA
The DNA here is from genome assembly GCA_037043405.1 of Drosophila subquinaria. Lineage (NCBI taxonomy): Eukaryota > Metazoa > Arthropoda > Insecta > Diptera > Drosophilidae > Drosophila > Drosophila subquinaria. The sequence continues at coordinate 15,780 of JBAMBL010002659.1, forward strand.
GAATACCACTGAATTCTTTTGGATAATTAAAAGCACTTAAGTCGGAATTTTTTGGAGCGCGTTTTCTGTTTTTCTTTTTTTTAAGTATATATATATTTTTTTGATGTTTAACTCTTGTTTGTTATATCATATGATTGTTGTTTTTGTAGAGCGGGGGGTAAAGGCTTTTGCCTTGAGGTTGACTAATTAGTGAATAGCAAAGGGAACATTGTAAGTGCACTCTGGTATGAATGGGAATGGAAGTCTGAAATCGAGAAGCTTCAACAACTGCGATCGGATCATCATATCATGCATATGTATCATCTGCTGGAATCGCAATGTCAAAAAATGTCACTTACATGCATATTCTGCGTAATGTAAGCATACATTCATTGGAAGTGAAAATGTTTTAAAAGAAAAACAGACAGCTCCTTAACATAACATATCAGTATTAGACACAGTGACACAGAAATTGAATTAAAGTATCAGATGCTCTCTCACTTATTTTAAATATAAATTCTCTCATTCGCATCTGTTAATCGCATAAATAAAACAAATTTAAAAATACAATTAATACCTTATAAACGCTAAATAAAATTTGTGAATATTAAATTAAACAAAGTATGGAAAAAACTTATAAATATTTTATATTCATATCCATAATTTTTTGTAGAGCTTACCTTACTTTTCAGTCACTTCCTATTTTTTCTATCAATTTAGATTTAGATTTGATTTCTTTAATAAGTTTGCATTTTTCTTCAATAGACATGACTTGCTCCGATGCATTTCACAATGATTATTAAGCGCGACTGATATGGAAGTACATAAAGTACGTCTTTCCTGAAGTTATTTCTTCAGCTAATGTAATTGTTGATGCAATTTTCTAACACCTTGCATCTACATATATATGTCAATGTACATCATTATAACATATCCAAACGAGGCGGCAACAGAAACTTACTATATAGCAGTTCGAGTTACGGAAGGAGAATTGTATGTAATTTGCTCAGTAATCCCTATTGCAACTCAATTTTGTTTGAGTTAGAGCAAGTTTGAGTTATAGGCATTCGAGTTATGAAATTTTGACTGCAGTTTCAATCCAGATCGGGATTATTCTCCACAATTTTTAAGGCTGTTTTGTTTAAAACACTTTAATTCATTCACATATAATTTAAAAGCTTACAATTGATTTTTCGGAAATGGGTATAGAAAAGCATTTCACAATCAGATATCTAAATTATTATTGGTAGACTTAAAATCCATCCATATGGAAAATTTAATAAATTGTGCGGTAGCGTCTTAGCTGATGAAACATTTATGTATGACTGTTCCTTTGATATCCATCTTTTTACATAGCAAACAAACTTAAATAACAGATTCATGGTATTTTCAGCTCGCCTCAACTATTAATGACAAGATTTTAAGCATAATGTGTATTGCAATTAGCAAATTTGAAAACAAGAAATTTTTGATTTAAGCTGTACCGAATTCTCAGAAAAAGATATGTACATATAAGGCTTGATTCGTTTTCCGATATGATTCATATAATATGCGATGTCTTGGCCATTTAGGCACTCAGAATGCATGTTTTCTCGCTTATTGTGAAATGCTTTTAGCTGATATTCAATATTTTGCAGGCATGGCGAACTTGAACTTCACAGCGACTACGACAACAGCAACAGCATCAACAACAATATGTTACCTGGTCCTGGCCTACCTTTGATTTGTGGCTATTTCGCGCGGAGACACTTCATTTATCACGTTCATTCGGCGTCGGCGTCGTCGTCGTCGGCGACACAAGCACTGACCTTGAAAACGTTTTAGCCGAACCCAAAACCCAGTCACACTCTCATTCGCAATCCCCTCCCGATCCGCTCCACTCCGCTTACCAATCCACATTCGAGTCGAAGTCCAAGTCCAAGTCCAAGTTGCCTGTGCATATAAACATTTTGTAAAAGGAGCCATACATATTTTTGTCGGTTTCATTTTAACGTTGCGTTTTCTTGGCCCGTTGTGTGTTTTATTTTTATTTGTATGGCTTTATTAATGATGCGATGCGAGATAATGACGCATGCATACCAGATACGCGCAAGGAGGAGAGCCATGCCCAAATCCAAACGAGAAGCTGAATCGAAGGATTCTCACTGCTTATGGCTTAGGCTGGAACTAAGCTAAGTGCTTCCGCTCTAAATTCGTATTCAAATCCAAATTGGAGTCTATTGCAACCATTGCCAGAATATGCCAAGAATGGTGTTAAGCACGATTAATTCATGCCCATTCCCAGCTGCCCCAGCTCCCCCATTACCCATTACCACAACACCCCGACACCCCATCTCCCCATCTGCCCCCTCCCGGTGGATGTTGTTGGCAGAGCAGCGCTAAATAAATAAATGAATTAATGGCCAGTGCGAGTGCGGTGCAAAAAAATCAATTAAATAAAATGCGAAACGTAAAACATGCATAAAAAACCAAACAAATGTGAATGGTTGCTAACAAATACCCTGTAAATTGATTTATTTTAAATTTAGACACTAAAGTTAAAGACGTAATGTCAAAAAAGTAATCAAAAGTTAAATAAATACATTTCTTTATTTATTTAATTGTTCAATTGAGTTTCCCAGCAATTCAAGTATAAAGTTTTTATTTAATCTGCTAGCCACGATGTGATTCTTACTTAGATCGAAATAATTATTTATTTTTATGTGATTTAATTTATAATTAATTTAATTTGTCTTAATTTAATTATTACATAGTGTCTGAATTTAAAATGCAACTCTCTGTCACGACTTGCATACTCTTATCAATTTTATGGCTACAGGGTATCAGAAAGCAGCAAGAACAGAGACTCTGCCACAGTCGCTGATGCAGTTGCAGGCGCAGGCACATGTTGCCACCGTTGGCAGACGAAGTTGCCAGAGCTATGCAGATGCCGCCTGGATGGTTGCTCTGACTGTCTCGTTGTCCGGCTGTTTGGCTGTTTGGCTGCCAGTCGCATCGATATTAAATTGTTACGCTTTGGACAATTTGAACACGCGCAGGCGCAAAAACAAGACTCGAAACAGGGAAAGCCAAACGCAATCGCAGATCGTTTGCTCGATCAATGCAGCAGATTGGCCCAACTTGCACACACAGTCCAACTGCCAGGCCATGGACGTGGCAGACGAGCGACAGACAGACAGACAGATTCACAGACACACTTGTGGCAGAGTCCGTTGCAGTGTTGCAGTTGCAAGTGGCTCTATAAGGTCGAGGCATGTGTTGAGCCGCCGTCGTGGTAATTAACTCGTTTGCTATTGTAAATGCCTCATTGCAACACTTTTGATGCCGATTGCTGCTGCTGTTGTTGCACTCGATGTTGCACTCAATGTTGCTGCTGCGGCTGCGGCTGCGGCTGCTGATCTGGCCAGTGGGTGGTCCAAGGCTGGCGGCCTGTTTGATGCCCATTGCTGTCATTGCGACCATAAATGTGATCCGTTGCCAGCTTTGGCAATTATGAATGGAGACGCGCCAAACTCGTTTCTTTATTATTCCAGGAATCAATGTCACCCACACTCGCACAGGCATACACATATGTACATATACAGACAGACAGTACCCATCCCATCCCATCGGATTGGGATTGTGGGTGCCAAAACATGAGCCTTGCGCCGATCTGATGGCCACTTCGTTTGAATAACCGCGTCGCGCAGCATTCGAGAAATTAAGAACCCGTCTAACAATGACAAATCTTCTCGCCAAACCAAAAAGTAAACAAAATAAAAGACTAAAAACCAAAACGAAGCACAACAGATTCCCAGACCATGATGGGGCTAGCCAGACCAGGCCAGGCCAGGCAGACAGCCAGCTCTCACGACATCGCAGTTGTCGCTGTTGCTGTCGCAGTTGTTGTCCTCCTCCCTCCTCTTCTTTTTTTCTTTTTTGCTCCCTCTTCCCCTCACTATCGGTATTCGTGTGGTACCTACACCTAATGGATTTTATTTGTGCTGTTTCTCTGATTTAATTTCGTTATTTGGTGTCTTTTATTTTTGCTGTGTTTTTTCGCTTGGCATTTCATTTCGTTGCGCCCAAAATCAGCGGCGCATCTGTGACCGACTCAAGGCTAGAACCCAAACCACAGCACCACACCACCACACCACCTTGCTCCATCTTGCTAATGCGAATGCGATACACAATTTTATTGTGCTTAATTCGTGTTTGTCGTTCCTGCTGCCTCAGACGACTCCGACTCCGACTATGACTCAATTAGGAACTGACCCAGCAGGCTGCCCATTGCCATTGGATTGCACTGTGCGGCTGAGGGGTAAGGGCAGTGTATGGAGTGACATTGGGTCATATGACTAAGCAGCAAAGATCTGAGCAAAACTTCAGTTTCAAATGATTGAATACAAGCTCAGCAGCCGTAATGAATTTCGTGAGAAAATAAAGTTTTTTATAATATTTTATCAACCCAATTTAAAAAAAAAAAACTTTATCTTCTTTATCAAATTGTTTGTCGCTTTTATATATCTCTTTCATACGTTATAAGCATCCTCAACTCAACGATTTGTTGAAATCTAAAACAGCACGTTGTGGGAATCATATAAACAACGATCTTAATGTTAATAAATAAATTAAATTAATAAATTCCGTCGTGGTAATCAAATAAACAATGATATAAATTATGTTTTTATTAATAAGAGAAGTATGAAAAAATGTATTGTGAGGTGTTTTTAATTATTTATTTTATTTCCAAATAATTTCAATGATATTGTTAGATATTATTGTTTGATGAATAAACTTAATCAAAGTTATTTAATTGTCTACGACTCTAAATACTCGTTTCTCCCCTCCCCCTCCTCAACATTTTTCAGTTAAAAGCTGAGCACATGAATGTTGAGAGTTGTTAACCGAGTGTCATAAGTGATTTCACTTTCGTTTTGTCGTAGCTGTGCAGGCGTTTCCTTTGGTCCAAAAGCCGAGACGTGACAAGCCATGGTAAAGCAAACAAAACGAAAGACTTAAGCGACGAACTTTGTCGCAACCAAACGAAGCAAAAAATAAACTTATGCAAATAAGACGCTGTTGCTGTTGTTGCTGTTATGGTTGTTGTTGTTGGTGCTGTCGGGTTTGGAGTGTTGGAGGCGCTTCCCTTTTGCCGCGCTGCCAGGATAAACAAAGACCTTAAGCAGACAGCAGGATGTGTCAGACATAATTTTCATAATTTTACGCCACAAATCTGCAAGATTTCTGGGCATTACTTACGCCAGCCCGCACCGGCCGTCCACCCTTGGCCCCCCTTTGCCCCTCTCGTTCCTTTCAGCAGACTGTGCGGTTTGAAATTTAATACCGCAACAGCAGCAACAACAACAACAGCCACTAAAACAACAACAACAACATCAACGGCAAAGGCAGCGGCAAATGCAATTTAGCAAAACTCGTCGGATGGTTTTGGACTTGAGCTGTGGCGTCGTTGTACTTGGGGCACGGCTGAGGTGTGAATATTTAACCGGATATGAGTGAAACGCATCTCTCAGGCGCGAAAGGACGACGCCTTCGCCTTCTGCTTCGCCTTCGCCTTGGCCTGCGTCGCGACACAATTCAAGCTAAACACGAAGACCACAAAGACAGGCACAAAGATGAAGACGACGATGAAGACTCGAGACGATGATGATGACGAAGGCGAAGGCGAAGACTGAGAACCAACAATGAGACTGACAAACGAGTGTGTGTGTGTGTGTGTGTGAATGAGGAACGTCAGGCGGGTACGCATTTAATAAAATGATAGACTGACAGTGCGGGAGACAGCTCGGCGCTGGCAAGCAGCGACACCCCCAATACACAGTGCCCAGTACACAGATCCCACGAGAGCCGAGCCACCGAAAGAAGCAAATAAAAGATGCACAGAGCCTGGACACCATCCACCATCCACTGTCCAGGCTGAACCCAATAAATTGCGCCTCCTGCTGCGCCAGTGTCCAGTGTCCAAGGGCTTCAAGGCGTAACCTGCGCTCCAATGAGCTCCATCGTGATCCGAGAGATGCCAGTTTGGCTTCGTTTTGATATATTTAATTCGCTTGCCAGCAGCGAGCAGCCAGCGCCGCAGCACTTCGATTTCATTTCATATTTTCATATTCTTTTTAGCCCCGTTTAGCTGTCATTTTGCAGAATTTTGTTTCAGAATCCATTCGCATGTAAACAATCGAATTACACATGCTTCTTTGGACTTAACACCAAACAGATTAGATGAACAGCAGTGGCAGCGATTGAAATAGCGACTCCGCTCAGTCCAGTCCAGTCACAGCCCTCATCCAACTTGCAGTCTGTGATTTGGGAATGCAAAAGTGCTTGGTTTTAAGTTTTAAGTTTTTTTTCGAATTTTTAAGTTTCCAAGTTTTTTGTTGGTTTGATTCGTGCTTAGTCTACAGCGATGGCTCTTCACGACGACCTTTTCACACCTTCCTCTTATTATTTGACTATAACAAAAGGCGCTCGTATCAATTTCACTTGCATCCGCTTTTGACAAATTCCCCTGAAATCTACGTTTGACAAATTTCGACTCTGGGAAACTGAAACCGAACTCGTGCAGTCGTGCACACAGCACTTTGGAAAGCCAAAACAAAGTAAAACAAACAACAAACAAAGCTCTTGGCAAATGGCGCCACATTTCTATAAGCTATTTATAACTTTATCCATTTCTAAATCCAATTTTATAAGATTTCTATGTTTTAATTGCTAATAAAAGCGAAAAGTCGCCATTGAACGCCTACGAGCGTCTGCCCGAGAAATGGCCAAGCCAAGCCGATAACTTGTCATAACTTTCAGTCGATGTCCGTTGAGTGCATGTAAATTTGCAACCACATTTACCACATTTGCAGTGCCAGTTGCAACTAATCGTTGTTATTGTTGCTGCCATCATTTTTATGGCAAACGCCTGTCAAATGCAATTGAATGAATGCGGTCTGCCAACAACGACTCGATCGCAGCCATAAACAGCACACATCACAGCACCAACAGCAACAGTAACTCAGGCATTTAGTTAAACAAGTAAAATAACAAACCAATTTTAAGCTAACTCGGCTCAATACGTCACTAGCTCAATAACTGCGCAAGTGAAGGTTTATCAAATTAATGAACAATTTAGATGCAAGTTAAATAAATGTAGAAAGCTCTAAGAAGTAGTCAAATATTTTATTTAACTACATTTGCTATTTTTTAAGAAGTTTAATAACTTAATAATTTCTTAATTTCCTGGGTAATTGTGGTACCAATCAATCTAGGTTCATATAATGGCTGAAATTGCAGAAGCCTACTAATTTCCTAATCTCTCGTCTTTTAATAACCGTTTAATTTAAAAAGATTTAATAATTCTTAGGAAATTAGGAAGTCATTAGAAATACTGACATAATAAATAAGAGGAATCTTCCACTTAAAATTCAATCTAAATTCGAAATTATTATGTTTATAACAAGAACTTTAATCCGAGAAGAGTATCAAAAGTTCGATTTCCCTCTCAGCTTGTTCTCAACTCTGTTTCTGTTCTGTCTGTTCGCTCGGTTGGTTGTGGCTCGATTCAGGTGCTCGTAAATTCAATTGGGTGCTTTAAGCATTGGAAGTGATTTACGCCAAATGTTTAAGAGCAAATGCTGATCTGTTGTAGCTGCTGCGGGCTTATTTGTCTTATGGAATGCTGGGCTAATCAGTGCATAATTAATATTAATTTATATGTAAGCTAAGTGCACTTATCTGCGGCTCAAGTGGCTTTTATATCAAATTTGCATGGCAATGCTTTAATTTATGGGCCAATTGTCGCAAAGGCGCCTATTAACACAATCCAACACATTCTCGCCTCATTAATTTGTATCCAAATGAAAGCAAATACAACAACAGCAACAAGAACAACAACAATGAAAAGAACAACGAGAAACGAGGCGTAGAAAGCGGGAATAAATAGATGGAAATTGTAACAAGTTCAGGCCAAGTCAACAAGCACTTGGCACATTTTGTGGCTATTTCACAGAAGTTGGGCACTGCCCCAGCCCCAGCCCCTGCCCCAAAGAGTTCTGTTCAGAACTCACACACACGCACACACGCAGACAGACACAACCAAGTGAAAGACACAAACTGGCCACAAAGACAACTGAAAAATGTTTCGTTTCGTTTGGTTTGGTTGCCCATTCTTGAGTTTGTTTCGAGTTTATTTTGTTTTTTCTTAACGAGGCGCTGCCAAGTCACTGTCAAAATATTGAAATAAAGGAATTTTCAATTTTAATTTCTTTAGCGCGCATCGTGGCTCGCAAAGGGGTTCAGCGACACGGCCAGTTGCATAGGCCAAAACAAGAGGCAGCGGCTGAGGAAGGGGAAGGGGAAGGGGAAGGGGAAGGGGAAAGGGGCACCCAAAACGTTACGCTAACGTTCCAAGGAAGTGACTCTGTTCTTATGTTAATGATTGTTATTCTAAGCGATAAATGAGCGTGGGTAAATAAAAGCCTAAAAATATTGTATGTTGAAAAACCATTTACTTTTTAAACTGAAATTGACACATGCAACAAATTTCAAATGCCACTTTTCATTTCTTTTTTTTTTAATTTACGAAAATGAAACTAAACTGAGAGTTCTTTGGAATAGGCAAAGTTGAGGAAGATTCTCCTAGCTGACTAATGATTGAAAGAACAATCAAAGATCTATGTTCTTGGATGAACAAGTAACTCACATTTTAAGTCGCATTTCCCACATACACTTACTTTACTTCTTACCAAAACTAACAAAAAAAACTTAATTTAAAAATATTTATATTTTTTTAAATTAATTAACATTTAAATTCCTTACTTAAAAGAGTTTTAGACATGATATATATTCAAATTTCACATATTTATCAAAAGATTCGGAAATTTGTTTGAATTTTAATAATAGATGTTTGTTTAATATCAGTACTTATTGTCTGTTAGCTTGAAGGCCCCGTTTATTCACTTCCACGGCAGATTTCGGCCAGAGACCTTGGCAATATTATTCAATCCGAGAGAGTCTTCAAACTGAATCCGCCCACTTTAATAGGCAATCGCTGCCGCCGCCTGGGCCACCATAATTTGTGCAGTTAACGCAATCAAACATTATGATAATGTGTTTCTTTCTTTCTGTCTTTTTTAGATATGAAATTGCCTTTGCTATAGTTTAAATCCGTTGCTAGTGTTTTTGTTTTCTTAGGCTTAGTCCAATGATGATCGCAGCCTTTTGCAGCTTTCTCATTTATGCAAATTTCACTCAATATGCAAAACATAATCATTTTGTTACGAGTATAAGAACCACAAGGAGAACGCACAATGTTGTGCGAGTTAAAGTTGAAGTCAGAGTCGGAGTCGGAGTCCAAGTTGGAGTTGGAGTTGGAGTCTCAGACACGCCCCGGACTGCAGTTTGCCTGGGCAATAAAGCAGCCAACTAAATAACTCAAACTATCACGAGAGTGAGAGAGAGACTATGGAGATGAGGAGAGGCAAAAGCAAAGGCAGAAAGGTGGAGCGACAGGAGGCAGGAAGCATGCACAGGGCGGAGGACGATCAATCGTTTAAAAATTTAAATAATATATATGTTTGCCAGTCGGCGGGCAAGGCGAAAACTGTAACAGCCGATGTCGGAGTTGAAGTAGGTGGAGCAGCAGCAGCCGTAGCAGCCGTAGCAGGAGTCTCTACTCCACTCTGCAGAGGGAGTCAAGAACGAGAGTCGTGGCAAGTTCAGTGAGTTGAACGCATATCGGCGCATGGCCAGCGGCGATTTATGCTTAAAACGGTGTAGATTTTTATGCTGTTGCCGGTGCCAAGTCAAAGGAGCTGCCACAAAACACAGACACAGCCACGGACACGGACTTGCCACAAACCTGTACAGATTCTGCAACACAACACAACACAACACAAACCTGTGCAGGGAAACAGACAGCTAGGCTGCTTATTAAGCGATCTAGCGATTTTAGAGCTCTGCAGGTTAAGGAACTTTTTTGGAACTTGTCGCCATGTGGCAGCCTTGGCTCTAAGCATAAACAAGTTTACCCAAATACAACAATAACAACAACAATCCCGAGATCCAGCTAGCCAAGTTATTGGCCTCCTTCCAAAAGAAATTAACAGGCAACAACACATCGCAATACAAAAGTCGCGCTCATCTGACACTTGGAATGGGGAATGGGGCAACGGAGGCGTTTAATTGATTCAAATCGAATTCATTGGAAGTTTCGTCGCGTTAATCCCTTGAAAAAATATGAGATCTTTCTCTGGTGCTTGCCCTGCCCCTAAGCCAGCGCTAATGCAGAATCATTGAGGCAAATTAATGAAGCTGCCGCAAGTCGCCAGAAATTGTAAATCGAAATTGAAATCGAGTCACAATCAGTCATAAGTCCCACAGGAATTACACACACACACACACGCACACACACACAGACATGCATAGAGAATTGAAATCCAAAACCCAATGAATCAGCCGGAAAGCGCTTCACGATGATTACTTCAATTCTGATTTCGATATTGTCGCAGCTAAGCCACACTCCTCTTCCTCTTCCTCTCCCTCCTACTGCCTCACCCCGCTGACGAAGGTGTGACAGCTCCGATATAGGCTTGGTCTCTGTTATCCCCCATCCCCTGTCCCCTTCATTCCAATCACAACTTTGCTTTTAATGTAGCTCAATTAATTGTAGCGTAATTTCCAGTAGCCGGATTATGTCTTAGCTTTGACTTTGCCTGCACTTAGATTCAACTGTCAGCAAGCTGTCAAAGCTCCCACAGTAACTGCAACTGCAGACTGAGTGATCTACCATACGACTAGAGAATGACCTGCTTTATACCCTTTCTTAATTCTGTCTTGAAATTGACTTGGGTTCATTTATTCAAAACATACTTTGTGGCCAAGCGGATGTTTCGGCTGCACCACAGAAACCACAGTAAATTTCGAAGAACCACAAAAGCGATTGCGTTCTGTGTCACCATTCGCGCAATTTTCTTAATGAAATTCAAAATTTTGCCATTCGTTTTGATTGCTTTTTGCGCAGAGAACGCCGAAGAGGCAGATGAGGCAGGAAATCACAATAGCACTCGGGTTGTAAGGTTGAAAGGTGTGCCCTAGTTGTGTGTGCCACCGGTTGTGGTTGCCACCACCGCTGTGTCAACAGCGGCGGATCCCTTGTTTTATCTGTGCAATCTCGAAATGAGAGGCGACGTCGCCATTACCGCCGACGCCTCTGCCTGTCATTTGAGTGAGGATCTGGGTCTCGCCCTGGGGTCGCAGTCTCGGCCTGAAAGTTGAGCTCTAGCCGCAAGCGCAATTGCTTGTCGGAGTGTAAACATGCCATCGAAAAATAAAAGAAACAAATAAAAATATATATAAATAATTAAAAAAAAAAAGAAACTTAAATAAAAATTGAATATAACAATATTCAAATTAGGCATTCATGAGACTAGATAAGCAGAAATGTCAGCTCTTAACTTCAGAATCTGGCAAAGGCAAACGGCTTCATTAGGCCCACAAAAATATTCACATATCGCGCCTATTCATCATATTTGCAACGAGGGTGTTGCCTCAAGGTCTGCCGCAGACTTAGCAAATGTCATAATTGCATACATTTTGATTGTAGCGAAAAAAGTGAATGTCATTTGCGAATCAAATGCCGACAGTCGTTTTTTGGCGACACACACAGACTCATGCATTCGGTACAAGTACGAGTATTCACATTCTCAATCACATTTATATGCAATCTGCTGACGAAATCGACACAAATGACTCGCTGGTTGGCCTGCCACCTGTTGCTGTGATTATGTCGAGACTCTAGTATCCATTTTCCAGCAACAACGTGTACACATGTTTAAATTTGCACCACGCTGCGTATGATTAATGTGGCAGTTGCAATTTGTGATCCCCCCTTACCTCTTGTTACCCGTCATACCCTGTCAATCAATGCTCACTGAAATTGAAATCTGTGCCACATTCTGAATTGTTTATTATTTAATAGTATTTATTATACCAGATATGTCAAAACAAACAAAATTTTAAAACAACTGGATTGATAAATGGAGTGCAGCATTAAAAGTTATGCTTTATGAAGAACTTAAAAAATAAAGAACTGATAAAATACGTCAGCAAAAAGTCAAAAAAAAAAATAATATAAATAAAGCAAAACTAGAATAACATCCATACTTAAAATGGAGTCAGCTGGGAAATTAACAATAAAAAAACAGCGAGACTTATTATTGACATACAGAGGTGGTCAAAAGTATTTACACAACACTTAACGTTAAATCTACTCGTAATTTGAACTTACTTCAGCTAAAGTTTGGTATCAATGGAAAGGTCTCTTGAATTCCTTTCAAATGATACAAAAGTTTCCTTAACCCATTAAGTACCCACTGATAAATTTAAGTTTTTGTAAAAGTCAATTTTTTTGACTTTTTTCCTGGGTGTCAAACAAAAAATGTTTTGATGCAAAAAGTTTCTTCAAACAATTTAAATAGTGACTGCAAAAAAAAATTTTAAAAAATCTTTTTGCTAGTATTTTTAATAATTTTTTGAAAACTGCCAAAAAGGCACTTTTTCCTCATTTTCGTGCAAAAAGTCCCTTTTTGGCAGTTTTCAAAAAATTAAAAAAAATACTAGCGAAGAGATTTTTTAAAATTTTTTTTTGCAGTCACTATTTAAATTGTTTGAAGAAACTTTTTGCATCAAAACATTTTTTGTTTGAGACCCAGGAAAAAAGTCAAAAAAATTGACTTTTACAAAAACTCAAATTTATCAGTGGGTACTTAACGGATTAAACGGATTTTTGTATCATTTGAAAGGAATTCAAAAGACCTTTCCATTGATACCAAACTTTACATGAAGTAAGCTCAAATTACGCGTACAATTAACTTTAAGTGTTGTGTAAATACTTTTGACCACCCCTGTATGTATTATAACTTAAAAACAAACTAGTGATGTAATAAAATTTGAATGCGGAAAAAATAAGGGACCATGCGATGATCAAAACGACATTCCGCTTGACAATTTGTTCAGTTTTGGCATTGTGATGAAAGTTTAAAGTTGTGTCACACCTTTAATGATTTTTACAAATAAATGAAAAGTTTATTTCAACTTAATTTTTGACCAAGTATAAGTATATAAGTATAAGTCAAAATTATAACTATGTTTCCTTTAAAATTTTTTATGAAACTCGTGCAGCGGTATTCCTTGAATACATATCGACAACTCGATACCTTTTCTGTCGATTTTTAGATTTCGATATTAGCACAAACTATTGAAAATAATTCCTTGAAAGCTTGGTTAAGTATTAAATATAAAACACCAAACTAAAATCCCCCATCTGTCCCAATATGAGAAATCAATTAAGAAATGAATATTGATGTCCAATTTATTTCGACTTAGAGTTAATTTGAGTTGGGCTGCTTTGACTCGATGCATTTGTAAAACTAACTTTTACTTTTGTTAAGCTGCCTCTGCCACAAATTACATTTTCAATCCAATTTCTAATCAATTTCTCATTCAGCTTTGCAAAGCGCCTTTCGTAAGCTGCTTAACTAAATTATAGAGTCAAAGCAGAATATTATCTAAATTACATATACTAATTGCTAAATCTGTAGTTTAAGCATTCGGCAGATTACGGACTTATCGCTGTCCGGTTATGCGGAAGTAACCAGAGGGTGGCCGGGTGGCCACTGCTGGCCTTACATTGGTTTTGTCAGCTATTTAACATGGTGGAACATGGTGGAGCAAGCGCTGCTCTAATCAGCGGATGCCAAAGCAGCCGCCGTCTACTACGAGTAAATACATCAGCATCGGCATTGGCATCGACCGGACTGAGTTTCCGGGAAGAAATATGTACTCTTATTGGCTGGCATGCAAAACAAGCAAACTGACAGACAGCCAGAGTCAGAGTCAGAATAAGAGTCAGAAACAGAAGAGGGAGGCAATCGGGTTGGGAGTCACAAGGAAGGAAGGCAGTCAGCGACATGCAAAGTCGACAACAAGAACAAATTGCTGCCGCTCTGCAAAGACAACAACGACAGCGGCAACGACAACTACAACAACAGCAACAACAACTACAACGACAACAGCAACAACAACGACAACGACAACGACAACAAACTTGACCATGGCCAAGACGGCAGCTCAGTCATAACTCAGCCTATTGGCTTGTTAAGCGATTTTCCAATATCGCTGAGCTCTCAGCTCGACTTCAACTACAGCTTCTCTTGGGTTCAGCTTGAGTCTAGTCTTTTTTTGTAATTACGTGTAGTTTGTAGTACCCTGTCTAGGGCGCGTGCGTGCCCAGCCATATGGATATTTATTTTTGCGTACAAGTTTTTCGGCCTTTGGCGCTTTTAACTATAAATACACATACTCTAACCGCATTGCAACGGACTGTGGCATGGTGGTTATCGCTGCAACAGCAACCACAGCAGCAGCAGCAGCAGCTGTTGGCGCATATTAAGCTATTTTCCTTGCCATTGGCCATGGTCAATGCTTATCAAACGCATGCAAAGACACGTGTATAAGTGCACCCCAATCCCTGTCCATAGCCACATGCACATTCATGTCCTGCCAGTGGCAGCTCGCAAATGATTTATAGAAAGCTCTCATTATTTATAGTTGCCTCAGCTCAGCGCTGTCAAATAAGTTGAAGCAATTAATTAAGCGCCTGCAAGATCTCAGCCTCAACTCAAGTGCCGAAAGCAAATATTGATGTGCTTGATCGGCTCCTGACTCTGAAGCTGCAGCTGAGGCTATAGATAGATAGCTTAGAGAAAGAGATAGAGAGGGAAGGAAAGTGAGACGGAGAGATATGGAGTGAATCGCAAAATCCAGCAAGCAGGAGCTGGAAATTCTGGATAAGTAACTTTTGGATCTGAAATATAAAAATAAATTATAGTTTGTACCATTTTCCAAGCCCAGATAACATGAAGTATTTCAAATTGGGTTAATACTGGCTTCATTATTACTATAAAGATTTCACTCAACCCGAAGATCTTTCCAAGTCAATCCAAAGCAAAAATTACGTTAACAGTGCCATGTTATGATAAAAGATAAAATAGAATTAAGATAAAATATTAATTTTTGGCCCATGGGGGGATCGAACCCGCGACCTTCGCGTTATTAGCACGACGCTCTAACCAGCTGAGCTAATGGGCCATGATGACGCTATCATGTTTTAAGGACTTTAGTTACACAAAATGATATATTACCGAAAATAGACACAATAATTGACGCCATATTGTTTAAAGGACCTATATAAAAAACATACATATTTTCTATTTCCAGAAGAATTAAAAAAACAATGGGCGCTGTGTGTTCGACTGCAGGATACCCTGTGCCCTGGCAGTCCGATAGCCTAATAAGTATGTTGTTTGCATGCCGTTAGCCACACTGATGGCTTTATGATGCCGCATAAAATTTTGACTCATTGTCAAAATTGTCTTTATGATCTAGTAAGCCGATTTAACCCAAATTCGATCATTGTTATCATTACAATGTTATGTAAAAGACAATAGAAAATTCCCAACCTTTGGGTTTAATTGAGATATCTTCAAGAACAACAAAAAATTGGATTTCTTAAATCTTAATTTTCGATCAATCGTTCCTATGGCAGCTATATAATATATATTGCTTTTAACTAAATTTGTCCAGGAT
Organism: Drosophila subquinaria; assembly: GCA_037043405.1. Lineage (NCBI taxonomy): Eukaryota > Metazoa > Arthropoda > Insecta > Diptera > Drosophilidae > Drosophila > Drosophila subquinaria. The sequence continues at coordinate 31,392 of JBAMBL010002659.1, forward strand.
GCCTAGGACCATCCCAGATGTATATTTTGTCAGTTTGGCTGAGATTTCCCGAAATTAAAAAATGTTTTTCGAGTCAAAATTAGAATTTCGACTGATCGTTCCCATGGCAGCTATAGATATAGTGAAATTTAGGAAAGTAAGTACCAAGCTTGAAGTCTCTAGCTATTATAGTCTATGAAATCGGTTCGCTCAAACAGACGGACATCACACAAAACCATTATTTCCTGTTGATCATTTTTAATTAATTTATATTATTTATATAAATAGATCGGCAGAGAAATATAAAAATTTTGTTTGAATCTTCTGAGAATTTTTGTTGATAAATATGTAACAAACGACGCCTGATTTAACTTTAAAAGTTAGTATTATATAAATATATTTTTTAGTTTTTTAGGAAGTTCACTTCAATTTTTAAAAATTAAATTAATCAATTGTTTAAATTATGTCTATGTCAAGAAAAAAAGTTTGGGTGCCACTGCTATTGAAATAGGACATAGAGATGGTTTAGAAAAGGTCATAGTCGCAGCCTAATAGAAGAAGAATGTCTGCATCAGGTCATTACTAAAGTGAGTTGTTTATTGTGGTACGAGTAGCAACAAATTTGTGGCCAACATATTCCAATTGAAAGCCTCAAACTGAGGCTGACACTACCCTGGGAACCAGGCTGACAGATCTTGTGGCTGGCGTGCAGCTAATTGGAGCTGTATGTATGGCTTTTAAATGCCCAGTCATTAGGGTTAAACAAGCAATTCATTTTGGTCCAAAACAAGCAGCAACAGCTCATTTGAAACGCCTCATTTAAGTGAAATGGAAATGCCAATTTTCGACTCACGGCTTGAGCCAAGTTCGGCAATAAAAACAAAATCACGTGCTCCAAACAATCGGCAGCTCAAATCACAACAGCAGCATTAACAGCAAAAGCAAAAACAACAACAAAAGTGGCAATACGAATCCAAATTCAGGCAATTCACAAATCGCAAAGCAGATGCAGAAACAGAAACCTTTTCTTATGTGTGTCATTAACAGAGGCGCGTGTTTGGCTTTTTCTGCCTCCTCCCAATTCGAGTTTGAGTTGGACTCGGACTCGGACTTGGACTTGGCAATAAAAAATAAATACGCTGCTAACAAATTAGAGGTTAGCAGTGCCAAACAAAAGTTGAGGGCGTGTTGGACATCCACTTGTTCATAATTGTGGCTAATACGGAGGCGGGTGTTAATCGCATTTTGAACAAAGCTTTTAAAATCAAAATTGGGTCTCAAAATAAACACTAAATTTCTATTAATTTTGTTAAAATATTTATTTTCAATAATCTATCTCAACTATATTATGATCACTTAAGGGCAATTAAAGCTTCAGTGAACTTAGTTTGGATCTCTAATTGAAATAAATCAGTTTCGTGCCTCAGCTAACTTTAAGCCAGGCCCATTTGGTTGTCGTCTCTAATGATGCCAACAACAAGATGAAAAGGGCAGAGCCCAATTCATTAATAATTAATCGTGTCGAAGCTATTTGATGATTTCACGATATTGCCCAAAACGTTGATTGGGCCATAATAATTGTTGAAATGTGCCTCGAATTTTGTTATAATTGAGTTCTCGATCATAATCATAATCGGAAGTGGAACAGAAACTGACACTGACGAGGCAAGAACGATCCAATGAGCACGACTCCTATTATATAATTGAGAAGAACAAGTGAATTAAATCGACTCTTTCTTCCCCCTTTTCCCCTTTCTCTCTCTTTTTCTCGTTTGCTCTCTTTCTCTTGCTTTGTGGTTTTGATTTGTGGCACGTACTTGGGCCAACTGGCACCTGTTTTCAACTGGCGTGGCTCGCTAACAAATTAATAAATGATTATTATATTACGCAGGCCGTTAAGTAATGCGATTATGACATAACGAGCACACACACACACTCGTACACTCAGCCAATTGTTGTTAGTCTCTGACTGAGAACTGAGAGCTAAGAGCTAAGAGCTGAGTCTCTGCCTGGATCCGGATGCCAGGCTGGTTTTGCCTCAATAATTTATCCATTAAGATTGCACGCGCCTGATTGTGTGCTACGTGGCTCGTTTTGGGCTTTAGACGGTAGCCTAGCCACAGTTAATAAGGGGTGGTCCAAAGGCGGCAGGGGAAAAAGGGGAGAGGCTATAGGGCTATATGGCTATAGGGGGCGCATGGCTTTGGGCGCTGCCCACAGTTGATTTAATGCGCCAAATTATAAAATTGTTGTTGATTTAATTTTATGAGTGTAAAACGGGCCCAACTCTTATTCAACTCCAAACAACTGTCGGCCGATCACTCAGAACGCAGCTACTCGTCTTTTTGTTGCCGTTGTTGTTGTTGTAGTTGTTGTAGTTGTTATTGCCACTGCTGTTGTTGCTGAGACTGAGTCTGAGACTGAGATGGAGACGAAGACTGTGGAGAAGAGCTTCTCCATGCTTGTAACCATGTTTCGCAGTTTATCGCAATCTTAGTCGCAACCGAAAACCGCAGCCAAGAGAACCGAACGTGACATGTGAATTAGGCAGGCAAAAGACATGGTGTTGGAGTTGGAGTTGGACCTGGAGCTTGAGTTGGACCTGGAGCTTGAGTTGGACTTGGACCAGGAGCCCGAATTGGTTGCGGGGAAAGAGCAGGTGGCTCTCGACTTTGTCCCGATGCTTTTATCGTGCTTTATTAATAAATTAATTGACGCAAATGTGGTGCTGGCATTAGACATGATCTTGGGCTCTCCACCTGACGTATCGTTAAGTATAGTTTCGATCTATTTAGTTAGCTTTTTTTTCTACTATTTTAGCTTAAACATGTGTTTAACCAATTTATTGATAAATGTATTTTGACTTTGGTAGCAAATTCGTCGAATTATGCCGAAGATACAACATCATTTGGTAAAATTTGCAGTTATTTATCTCTCAATTGACCAGCATTTAAGTTTCTATAGAATGAATTCATTCATTGATTGCTATTTATAATGGTAATAATATTATCTTAGATTCCATAATATGCGTACATTAATTACGCTTTATTCCATTTAAGTTTAAATAATTGCCCAAATATTGGGTCAGCAACTTAAGTGAAAAACTGTTAAAGTTTATGGCCACTACTTACCCTACAGCCATAAAAGATCACGGAGAATTTAAATGTAATTTTATTCATTTATTTTTATATCGGAAATTTCAGTTGGGAGATGCATTAACGCTTTCCCATCTGCTTTGGCTTTGGCCTTTGTACTTGGGGCCTCAATTAAGGCGAGAGTTTTCCATTGAGGCAACGGAGCGTAGAACCAGCAGAAATATTGGACAATGCCACACCACCCGCTGCTGCATGTTGCATGAAAAGGATGGAAGTCAATAATCGAAATACTAAACCCGTCTTAATGCGTCGGGGCAACCCGCAGGCCGCAACGTGCACAATTTGGCGCCCTACTTCGGAGATGCTCCTACGCAGCCCAAGGAGAATGTGTCGGAGTCGAAATCGAATCGAAGTCGGAGACTGAAGAGAGACGGAGACGGAGACGGAGTTGCATGGAGATGACGTCTGGTAGTACCTGGGTACCATGTTAAGTGTTAATAAATCGCTGCAGCCCAATGAAGATCACGGGAATTTGTTTCAAACTGTTTTTATATTATTTTTACAACTTCGTTTTGGACAACCCTTTTTTGCCTTTTATTACTTAACAAATTAGCCCAAATTAATCAGAAACGAAAGTAACGCCACATGCAGCACTTAGGGTCCAAGATAAATGTTTCTCTTACGCAGTGTGAGGGCTCACAAGCCAACAATCGATTCTAAAACAGAGAGAATGAGAACGACAAACGACAAACTAAACATTTACGAGGCGACATTAAGCAGGAGATCTCGTCTCCAACATGACACATTCCCATCAAGCATCGAAGATGCGTAAGTGCAGCATTTTCTTAAACAATTTGCAAGCTTTCAATCAAGACTGCGACAGAGACTGCGAATGGATACTGGGATTGAGACTAAGACTGAGAAGACTGAGAAGAGACTGGGCTCTAATCGATCAAAACCCGTATGGCAGGCGCATGTTGTGGCAGCCGCGTTCGATTCCATCATTCATGCGATCAACATTATCTGCCGTCAGGCATCAGAGCCGATGCTTAAGGAGTCAAACTTACCAACAATGTGGATCCCAATGCTTCCCATCTCTCTTTCTCTTTCTCCTTCTCTCTCTCTCTCCTCCTATCCCCCCTCTTTCAGTCTGTCTGTTGGTAAAACGTTCTCAAAAGCGTAATTAACGTTCGCATATTTTGCTGTCGGATTATCGCCCGAACCGCGTTCATCAGCGACAAAAGCTTCCTGTGTAAATTGAACGAATAATTGTGCGACTAACTGTAAAAACACGCTGCAAAGAGAATTTCACTTTGACTTCAACTTTAGCTTAAGCTCGAACTTGGACTTGGACTCGAGCTGAGATTCAGTTAATGGCTGTGAACCTGCGCCCAATTAACTAATAACAAATGCCCGGCAATTAATAATCGCTTGACAATCACTTTTTCTTTACGAGGGTGGTCCCAGGGAAATGCTGCATTTGATTTTCCCATAAACATTCAATGCACCTCTCCCGCTCCTGTCTCAGTCGCAGCAGGGTCATAAAAACTAATACTGTCCAGTCAGTGTCAATTCTCGAGTGGCCTGACTTGTGTTTGTAAAATGATATGAGCACTTTTATTTTACAATCTCAATCTACCTCTCTCTCTTTTTCTTTTTCTTTCTGTGTTCCCATTGATGGCACTTGGTACGAGTAATTTTTTAAACGCTAATCCTTCGGGTTACTGCTTATCGCCCGCGCCCGGAGACGCTAATTTGATGAGTCATCTGTGCCGACTTTTGTCGTCGTCCAGTTGCGATAGTCATCTGCGTATCGCTGAAGGGCTATAAGTGAACCCCGACCCCAACAGTAACAGCAACAACGACCTCTATCTACCTTTATACTTCTTCTATTTTTTACCTGTTTCAGCCCATTGTCGTAAATTTAAGGCTTGTCATTGAATGGGAGTGCTGGGCATCATCTAGGGACAACTGCGATATGTTTGTATTGAGTTTTCGTAGAAAATGTCACAAAAAAAGGAATGTCAACACACACACATACACAGAAAGACAAACCAAAAGAGGAAGAAGTGAAAGAAGAAAACTATGTACACAGTTAGATGATAATCGGATCGTTGCTATGAGCATACTTATACCCATTGGGTATCTCATTTCTAAATAAAAGGCCGCAAATGAAAATGGTAACAATAGAAGATATCCAACGTTGTTGTTTTTGTCTTCTCTATTGTTGTTGTTGTTGTTGTTTTTGTTGCCGGCTGTTCAATAATAACGTTGATACGCGTTGAGAACCAAAAGACATTCAAAAACTTATCGACTCTGCATTTACGCGCTTCATTAACTTCCTTTCTTCGATTCAAGGATCTACCAAATTCCAATCTAAAAATATCTCGAGGCATACTATTTCACCGAGGAACAGCTGCAAGAGTTTTCCTATTTCTTGCATATTTGCTTCCTTTTTTAGTTTGATATCCATTCAGCATTTTTAATTAATTTAACAAATATGGTTCGATTTTATTTTTTCCGAATAATTCAAATATATTTTAAAGATGATAAAATTATGAAAGTAAAAGAACCTAACTCGTATTAAAATTCAAATCAATTCCGTTTTGGCCAAGCACTAAAACTTTATAATTTTTTACAGAACAGCATTAAAGTTGTTTTAATATATAGAATTTTAATTAATGTTTTCTAAAGATGATTAAATTATAAAAATATAAAAAACTTGGCATCTAATAAAATTTTTATTCACAATAAATTAAGCTCGCAAAGAACATCCGTATTTCTTTAAAAATCGATATTTAGTAGTTATAGCTAAGCTGTAAATTTGGAAATAAAAATTTTATAATTTTTTTTAATAAAGCATTTGTGTTATTTTAATATTTAGTCATGTCATTGACGCTTTTGATTGCTGCATATATAAAATTTCCGCATAATTAGTAAAATTCTGCGAAATACCAAAATACCATTCACATAGCTTAATCCGTCCTTTTATGTTTGTGAATGACGCTAAAGCTTAAATTTTTTATTGCAAATTTATATAAATTTGAAAACTATAAACACTTCGACAGCTTGGAAAGAATCATGAATGGAAATCAAATGTCGGCTTTATGTGTTTGATTCCCAAATATTAAATGAGAATGAAAAAAGATTTAATTACGTTTGGGCCTGGCGATCGCTCTCTCTCTCTCTCTCTGTCTCTCTAATGCAGAGATCGGTTGTTTGGGGAGCGTCCAGTGTATGAGTCATAGTCACAGAGCACAGAGCGATTTCGTGGCCATGTTCAAGTCGGACTCACGGATACAATGCCCCCCCGTTGCTATCATAATAAAAACAAACACAAGACCAACTACGATGACGATGGCGATGGCGGCGCTGGTTTTGCCAAAGGAAGTGGACGCAAGATTCGGTCGCCTACTCCGGAGCTGTCAGCTTATCATTTCGCTTTTAGCGCAACCTCTCACAAAGTGTGTCCTGTTCTATGTGTGTGTGTGTTGTATACATGCGTGTGTGTGTGTGTGTGTGTGTGTTTGTCTGGCTCATTATCAGAGCGCGCTCAATGGAATGCAATGGTAACATCTTCAGAGCCCATTACACATCGTTCTGGCTCTCTCTCGAGTTGCGTGTTCAGTGTCTGTGGAACTGGCTCTCGATTCTCGACTCTCGATTCTCGACTTTGGCATTTCATGTTATCCTTGTGCTCTTGTGCTCAATTTCGGCTACTTTTGGGGGCAACAACGACCTTACTTACCAGCACTGTGTGTGCTGTGTGTGTGCGTGTGTGTCGTGTGTTCGTGTCGCATGTCGCCCGTGATTCTCGCTGTGTCGCCCGTGTCCGTCCGTCCGTCCGTCTGCCGGCGCTGGCGATAAGGTTTTAAGTTATGACCTTTTAAAATGTCCAAATGCGACGATAACGCGTGATTACTACAAATGTATTCGAGAGTGCAGCGACCAGACCATGCCCAATTCCAGTCCCAGTCCCAGTTTTAGTCCCAGTCGCAGTCCAAGCCAGGACGCACTCATGCTGCCACTTGATCTGTGGGTGACAGGGCGGGGTGGGGTGCAGGGGCAACATGCAACATGCGCTTGTCGTGCAACAGTAACAAATTGTTTTGGCCCCCAACTAACAAATGAAATCTTAAATCACAGTTCCGCCCCTTTTGCGTTTTGGGCCAAGCTTCTGTCTAAGATCATCATCGATTGCCAGCACTGCAGGACATTCTGGAGCAGCAATAATGATCAAGTGGCCAGTTAACAGTCACCAGTTGGCAATAGCGGAGCATCGCTATCATCATCATCAACGCCATCATCATCATCATCATAGCCATACCATGTGAACCAACAATAAATATCGATCAAAACGTCAATTTTTATCTATTCCGCCAAATCGATAGCACAGTGTGTTTCTTACATCAGATTCTTTACTCAAATGCAGTTGAAATTAGAGTGGCATCGAGGGAGGTAGCTTTAAAAATTTAACTAAGGAACAGAGAACATATATTTAAATCGTTTTAAACTATTTATTTTTAAGTATTTATTAGCCGTTATTACAATTAAAATTAAAGTATTGTTAAAGCAGTTTATTTTAAAGATATAAAAGTTAATTATATGTTCATTTAAATAAGTTAAGGAATTCATAAGAAAATCATCTTTGAATTATAATTTTATTTTACACAAATTTGGAGAGTTGGAAATTATCCGTTCGATAATTATAATAAATTTAAATTTATTGATTTCATTTTAAGTTCTACATTAAAATCTATAAAAAATATTATGCAAATTATGTAAATTAATTGAATAATAAGCACTTTCAAATATATTTTAACTTTTTATATCTTTTAATTTTTGAAATTTAAATTACAAAACACTTAAATGGTATATTAATTTTTCAAACTGGCGTTTTACTTGACCCTCGTACCACTGTGCAACTGATCGCGCACTTTGTAAATTGTTGTGCCTTGCATAATTTTTGCATAATTCTTGTTTTATTCAGCTCGCCTCTGCTGCCGCTTCAGGAATTTTCATTTTTCTTTTAATTTGTATATATGTGTGTATATATATTTTTCTTAGTTGTTGTTTTGTTCCTTTCGCATATGTCGATTGTTGCCTGATATCCGTGGCGGACGTCGATGCAACGAAATGCTCGAAGGGATTCTGCGCTCTTTGCTGCTTATTATAAGTGCTGCTTCCCCCCTCCCCGCTAGGACAAGAGGGGTCAGGACTGGAAGGAAGCTGCAGCTGAACTGGGCCGACACTGAGACTGAGACGGAGATGGAGACTGGACCTGCAGCATGCGAGTATATTGCTAATAATAACAATAATAATATGCGTTCGCTTATCAAAATTGACGTCAGATCTTATTGATATGCATCTGGAAGAGCAGTTTTTGTTCTCGTTTTTTTATGTGGTTGCACAAAAGAAAATCGTGTCAAAGGACTGAACCGAACCGGAGTCAAGTCAAGTCAAGTAAAGTCGAGTGGAGCTTAATTGAAGCGTTATTATGCGAGTGTCACATATGCAAAGTATTTTTAAAATATTTGAACACCAATTCACTCTTCGGTGGGTCTGCAACCAATGCAGCCAATGGAGCTGAACTCGAGCCCAGTGTAGGACAGGCCCATCCCGTCCCGTCCCGGCCAGGACTTGGCCTGGCCTGGCTTCAAGCTGTGCATACAAAACGTGCACCTTCGCTCAGTTTGACAGATGCCTCAGAATTTAAGCACCGCAGGCCATCGAGCGCTGCTGCCACGGCAGCCGCAGCCCGTCTTTTATTAATCAGCAGCCGCAGCAGCAGCCGCAGCTCGAATGCAAGGAGGAGGGGTGTGTGGTGGGGGGGGAACGCTTGAAAATATTATTTATATCGAATTTAATAATAATTCTTGAGCCTTCTGCGCGCTGCGTAGGCTGTTGGCCAGTTTTGATCGGCGCAAAAATTTGCATTGATCGACGTTGAAGATATGGTGGCAGGCAACTGCCAAATGCCTCATGCCTCATACCCCATGCCTCTTGTCTCCTGCCTTTTACCTGCCTGTCTTGATGCGGCTGCCGATCGGTTACCGCGTTTATGATGAATGATTGCGGGCGTCGGCCAGGATGGGGGGCCATTCAACTTTGACTACTTTCGCCCGGGTGAAAAGTTGCCGCCGCCACCGTCGCCCTTATTAGCATGCCAGCAACGTTTTAGCCATCCTCCTCCCAGCCGTTTTAGCATCCTTGGCTCCCAAAATTTGGGTTATCCCCTCGTCGTGCAGTACTCTTCCACTTCCACTTCCTCTGCCGCTTTGTCGTCTTTTTCTTCGTCGTTGTCTTCTTCTTGTTCTTAATGTGCCGTTTTGTTAAATTGCAGCGTTAAGAATTGCCCACATAAAGCATTTTGTTGTCAAACAGATTTTTGATCATACATAATTTTTATCTTGATCCAAATAAGGCTTACAAACTCCGACTCCAACTCCAAGTCCAGCTTCAGCTTCAGCTTCGGCCTAGGGCCAAAGAAACCAGCTTGCATTGAGGATCGTTAAAATATTTATGCATGCGTGGTCAGCTGAGATATTTTGACTGAGTGAGCGTGAGTATTCGTAAGTATTCATGAATGTTTTCTTATTTTTCGGTTTTGGTTTTGGTTTTATGGCAAATATGTTGGGCAACAAATGAGTTTCCGCCATATACAAGCATATCAAAATATTTTGAAATCGATTTCTTTTGGGCGTTTCAAATCTTACGCCTTATTTGTCGCCCCAATCCGAGCCTAATAATTTGCGACCCAAAAATGGCTAAGTGGCCAGCTCTTAAGTGCACCATAAAAATGTGAGCGCATAAATCTCTCAAAATACAATATTTTTATGTATAGCATAAATTTATAAGTTGTTCGTATGCTCGATAACATTTGCATGATATGGAATGTATTATGGGCTTTGAATTAGCCTCCGAGTTCGTTGCGAGTTTTATGAGTTTCTTATAAAAAATATAACATGCACATTTAAGGTAAATATTTATAGCAAATGTGTCAAGTTGTAAAACCGTATATAAACTTGGCGTATAAAACAACCATCGTTTGTTTTTAAGAAAAAACTATACACGAAAACAAAAGAATTATGAATAGAAATAGGCTATAATAATACTGAGCTCATATTTCAATGGTGAAAGACATCAAAGTAATCCATTAATATTCAAATAATTTAATGACCAATTTTAAGATGGAGCATAGTAATTTCTATTATGATTCTATGTGGTAATATTTTTAATACTCTGGGGTGCCACAGAAATCGCTTTCGCTTGAATTTCACTTATATTTGTATGAAATCTAAGTGAAATTGAAAGTTATTTCTGTGGCACCCCCGATTAATTTTTTAAAATTATTAATCTGGGGTGCCACAGAAATCTCTTTCACCTGAAAAATGACGTAAATTTCATACAAATGTACGTCAAATTCAGGTGAAAGAGATTTCTGTGGCACCCCAGAATATGTATTATTATGAACATAATTTATTTTATCTATTGAGATTTGTGGGACACCTTTGAAAATGAGAATATGTTTTAGCCTGAAGATTGCCTCTATTTTATTATATAGCTTAAAGTTAATGAAAGTAAACGACAGTAAAGTCATCTTCCACAATTGATCGTTAAATCATTTGAATATCTGTTGATAATACTTTGGCATAAACAGAACGAACATTTTTATTTATTTATTATCATTTCAGTATTTTTTTTTCGTACATTCCCTTGACCCAGTTAAAGCCGAGTTAAGTCGCAACGGTAACGTCGCGTCGGCTAACAACTCCCTCGCTCTGTGCCATGCCAAGTTGTGGCCAAGATGTGGTTGGTATGCACATACGTGTACACATAAATTGGACCTCAATATCCACAAAACGACAGTAAACGGTCATTTTTATCGAAATAATTGCTTTTTTCGTTTGGCAGCGAAAGTTTTGATTGCGTTTCGCGTGGCGTTAGCAGCCAGCACACACACAAATATACACAATACACAAGTGAATTGTATGTAAAAGGCGACATACACACATACCCCTTAATCCAATACACACAGAGAGAGAGAGAAGCACACATACAAATGCAGGATTTCATTACGCGACTGCCTGAGGCCGTCAGCCAATCGTTGGCCCAAACGAGCATTCTGACAATTGTAACCACGCTGCAGCGTCCGCAGCTGATGCCACTGACCATGGAATCGGATGCACCACTGCTGCACCACCGAGTGCACCACCAACTGCAGTTAGTCTGTGCCGTTTGTGCTGATTGTGCATACGCACGAAATCAATAAATAAAAGCAACAAGAAATTGACCAGGCACCGCAATGGTAGCCCACGCCGGCCTGCCTCAGCTCAGCTGCCGCAACTGCCACAGTCCCCTCACTTCCCTCACTTCCTCCAATTCCCTCAGTTGCCTCAACTGCTGCCCCGACTGCCGTCGCTGCTGATGCGCGCTCATAATTCATTTCATTATTGTTTTGACATTTTATTTATTGAATGCGAACAGGCGTGCGTTGTCGATCCGTCCGCCCTCTCCAACCTTTCCCCTTCCCCTTCCCACACCCTCCTCCACCTCCTACTTCTGCTTGTGTGGGACTCCCAAGAACCTGGACCTTGGCTTTGTACATTTCTTCTCCCTCTTATTTCATTTTTGGGGCTGGGCAAATGTTTTGCGCAAATTGTTAACGAGCTTGTTTCGTTTTGCTCAAATAAGTGAAATCAATTCCCCCTTGCAACCGCCTACCCCCTCTGCCATCCCCTACCACTTTCCCAGTTGCATGCGCGTCTGTGTGTGGTCTGCAAACAAAAGACTTAGGCAACGAACTCGCGTGAAAAGCAGATGAACAAAAGTCAGACTCAAATTCAAAATTTGTGACTATTGTTATTGGCCAAAAGCAAACAAATGAAATACTTATGATAATGTACTTGCCACCTAATTTACATAAAATACAACAACAAGAAATTTATTAAAGTTTGTAAGTGTTTTCAAAAGTTTACCTTGTGAATATGGTTTTATTTGGGTCACCACTATTTCAATAAGTGTTTTATTATTAGTAAAGGAGTTTTGAAGTAATCAACATTCCTTGCGGAAACATTGTAGAACATATGGTACAACGAATTCCTAAAAGATTTTAATATTGCAATTATTGGGCTGACACAGAGATAAATTGTTAAGCGAATCATTAAAGCGCAGTTAATCGAAAATAACTTGCCTTGAGATATGATTTTATCAAATCAAATATCAAAATTCTTTAAGAAATAAAACTTAAAATAAAACTTTACCTTTGAGGATGCCTTTTATTATAAATTTAGATTTCCTAACATAAATATTCATGCATCATTGCAGCTGCATTATAATAATTACAGCCCTATCAACAAATCTTAAGCTTTAAATCTATAATCAAATTATTTGCTATGGTCATATTTATATAACATAATCTATTAGAAGAATTTCATTCAATTGTAAAGCAAATAATTGGAAAGAGCCTCAACTTCATTAGCCTGGCTCTGCTTTCAGGCGACTTTCCGGCATCTCTCGGGCATCTGGCAGGTTCCAGCTGCCATTGAGCTGTGAGAATGCATTAAATACATTCCAATTGGCATTATTAATGCAGGCAATGCTCCTTGAAGTGCTTATGGCATGAGATGGAGCAGTTTCAGCAGTTGTGGTAGTGCACACACGCCCACGTACACGCCCACGCCCAGTGAAGATGCAATGGATGCGATTGCCAAATGCCAAATGGTTAACAATTAATACACACCTCAGTCGGCAGTACGTGCCACATGATAAATGCATTCGTTGCGGCATCGGCATCGGCATTGGCAATGGCATCGGCAATGGCATCGGCAATGGCAGATAATTTGGAGCAAAGAAGTTATGGAAATGACTCGGTGGTAAGCTGCAAATAACTGATACCCTTCTGCGACGCATGCATCCATGTTGCAGCTGTGTGAGTTAATGGAATCAAAACGCTTATAAAAATGGAGCTTGCAACGGCAACAACAGCAACTAAAGTGACGCATGCGACAGCAAAATATGACAATATGGTTGAAAATTAATCTTGCATAGTCAAGCGGGAGGAGGACTGTGGACTGTGGACGGTGGACGGGGAACTTGAGTCTAGGCAGGATGCGAATGCCATTGTCGCCAGGCGACTGGTGAATGTGAACTTGATTATGTTTTATGAGATGTGCTGCATCGCTGCACCGCTGCATGCAACGTGGCTGCGTTGGCTGCCAGCCACAAATCCGCCAACACTGTTGCAACATCTCCTCTTCTCATGGGCATATATGAAGTGAACGCCATTAGATGTCGTCCATAAATTGTGGTATCATTTTTTATATGCACTTATGTACGTATGTTGCATGTGGCAATGGCAATGGCAACTGGCAACCCTCGTGGCGACTTAACCTAGCAAATGACCCAAGAAAGGGCCAAGCCAATGCCCAACACAATGTGATCTCCCTGGTCTCCCTCTAAAGGTGGGCGCTAATCTGTCTGCCCATTTCCGACGCTGATTATCTGTGTATTTGCATCTGTATGTGTGTGTGTCTGTGTGTGTGTGTGTGTGGGGCATTTAAAGCATTGTTGTGCTCATTACGGACAGCCAATCGGATGATATATGGATAATGCCCGGACCTTAATTGAAAACCCATTTTGAGCACAAACATCGTGTAGCTGAACCACTGTGCCGCCTACGCACACTGTGCCGCACAGTGCCGTCCGTATCATTGTTGACGACATTTATGTCTTAATATTTTTACCAGATCCGCTGCAAATGCAGTGGCACTCAAATGGTACCGTTACGGGGCCAGAGCCATTAGCCTGTCCAGGCTCCAACTGCGCCCCCCTCTATCTCTTTCTCTCTCCTCTAGCCCCTTCTCTGTCACCAACTCCATGCTCTCTCAGGAGGTAACACATGGCCGCCGAATACATTCGTATTTAAACCATTAATTTCCATTTATGGATTAAGCATGTGAGAGACGCACACAGAGTGAGAGAGTGGACTCCAGTTGGAGTTGGAGTTGGAGTTGAAGCTGTAGCCAAAGTTGGAGCCATGGTATGAGTCGCAGTCTCAGTCTCAGTCTCAGGCCGCACGCACAAAAGCCTTTAATAAATGCAACACCATTACGTGCAGCACATGCTTAGAGGAGAGAGCAACAGCAGCAACAGCAGCAGGAAAGGAGCAACCAGTTGGCCAGGGGAACAACTCAATTGCCTGGCTTACTGCTTACTGCTTTCTGCCAACTGGCAACTGCCTCTGCAGTAAGTTTTTCCGAGCTGCTTATCGACGCTCTGTCGTTTCGCGCTGTTGCTTTTCCCGCTCGCGCCCCAAATCTTTAAATGCTGCGCATGTGATTTTTCTTTTTGGCTCTCGACTTTGGCTTTGGCTTTGGCAGTGCCTTCAACTCTCCAGCTGGCAAATGGAGTTGCTGGGATTAGTGCGCGTGAGTAATGATCGCAATAGCTGCGTTGCGACTCGCAACTTGCAGCTTGCAACGGGCAAGGCGCAACTGCTGACTACTCAGGAAGCTTTGCCAAATGGAGCTGTAGTTGCACCCAAGAAAAGCCAAGAAATTGCTGCATGCTCTTCAGTTATTAATAACGTAAATATAAACATATAAAATAACTTTTTTATAGTTAACGCTAGAAAAATAAACATTTATATAAATAAACATAGAATGCTAAATAGATTTTGCATCTAGCAAAGGTGTGTAATCAAAATTAACTCAAAGATCAGTAAATCTTTTTGGATTAAAATAACATTAAATTTTTTTTAGACATTTTAAGAAAGTGTAATAAATTTAAATTAAAATTATTTGCTGGCTAAAAACTTTTTGTTGTATCTTAATTTTGGTTTTGTTTGGGGAATTTCAAAAAATTGCATGTAAAAATAAATATATAATTAATCAAGAAACTAGTTAAAAAATAACCAATGCTTTGAATATACATTGTTAAATCGAAAGATAGATAAATATAAATTTTTAAATTATTTAAATTAAGTATTTTTCATTGATCTTAACTTAACTTAACTTAACTTAACTTAACTTAACTTAACTGTCTCATCTTTTCAGTCAATAACATTAACTTCATATTAAATTAAGTTTTATAATTTAAGTCTTAGTTTAATTGTTAAAATTAATTTATTTTTAAAAAAATAAATGAATTAATAAAAAATACCTCTACTCGCACCTTTAAACATTTCCCCTAGCAAACGATGCAAACTCAAAGACTCAGCAAAGATACCACAAATAGGAAAGTGTACAAACAAACAGTGACTACAACTAAATAGAAGTACTCATAAATTTAACACGGCCCAGAACGATTATGCTTGCATGTGTACCTAATGGAAAGTGGATTTGTGGATTTGTGGATCTCTCGAATCTCAGTGGATTGTGCATTGGATGGTTGTGCAAACACTCGGCAATGCAATAGTCAAACATTGGCCATAAAATGCCACAAATTCCTGGGTGTTCTCGGCGCAATTGTGACGCCCCGAAAGGGAGAGGACGCCTTCGCTGATGATGATGCTCCAGGTGATGCTCGGGAGAGCGGACGCTGATGAGCAGCGGCGTCTCTGGAGCTGGAGGGGCTCCAGCAGGCCGTAGGACGCTGTTGTTGATATTAATGTAGCCCTGTCCGAATGGCAAATGAAAGTCATCAATCAGCGGTGCCGCAGAGCGCGAGCAGAGCCATCATTTGAGTTCGAGGGTCTGGTAAGAGGGACAAATACAAATATTCTCGTACAATTCGAATATGAGTTTGAGTTGGAGTACGAGTATGAGTATGAGTACGATATGAGTGCAGAGTGCGCATGCGCGGAACGTTATGAGTTTTGCTTATGGCTTATGATTATGGTCAAGACTATGCACAAACACTGTCAAGCTGGGGCGGATCAAGGGCGCGTCTTTTGTGTCCACTTGTGTGAATAATGTGAGAGTGCGAAAAGCGCCAACTAAAGCGCCATTTATTGTGGACATGCAAGCTTAACTTCCATCCACCATTTTGTCAACCAACACTGAAAGTTGTCTACCTCTCTCTTTCTCACACCATTTCTCACATACTCTCCCTTTCTTTCTCTCTCCCGGGATGATGTCTTAATTGTTATGCTAAGAGGGAAGCTAGACTCTGTCGTTCTGGGGCGTTAAAAATTAAATTTATGTTTCTATGCAATTTATTATATCAAAATTGTGGGCCACAGCCAATGCACAGGCACACAAAAAGGGGCATGGCCGTGCTGATAGTCGCGTCACGCCCCTTTTGTCGGCTTTTTGATGATGCCCAGGCAACCAGACTGCCAGCCAGACAGCCAGCCAGACAGCCAGCAAGTCAACCAGCCAACCAACCACTTGATTTTGCTTTTATTAAGTTTATTTTATGATCTAGCAGCAAGTTGCCCATATATGTATATCTATGGAAAGGGTGAACGACGAGTGGGGAAGAGAGCAAGAGGAGGTAGAGGAGAAAGGGGAGGAACTGCTACCCACCCAAGTTCGATTGGAGGCAGCGATAAGCAACTGGCAAGCTTCCTGCTCAGCTGCTGTGACTTATTAAGTTCATGCCGCAGCTGAGATTTACTTTATCCGTTGCCAAAAAAAAAAAGAGGTCACACAAAGGTCAGCTCAACAAATGTCCCAAATTTGTACAGTTTTTTGTGTTGCTCGTTAACTGATTTGCCTTTGTCAATTTATTGCCAGCGATTTGCCGATCAAAACATGACGTGGGTTGCTCTAACGGTTTGACCATTTTAGCCACAAAATAACAACTTTTTTTGCAAAAGTAATTTGTTTCCAATGTGTCAAGGTAACACAAAGTTTAAAAATTGAAGAAATTTAATTAAACTAAAAGGACATTAGGGATATTGGACTGTGGTTTCAAACAAAGTCTTTAACATAATCAGATCATTTATAGATTTAGTTTCGTTATAATGAAATAAAAGTTTCAATTACTTGAAAAACTCGGGCAATTAAAGAGCATACAATTGTCTGCAATTATTACAGATTTATTTGGAGGTTTTTGCTATTTTTTATCTTATTTTGTGCATCTTATTACTCTCATTTTTCGTGCCGAACACGACAAATAAATAATAAAAACAAGGCGAACAATGAAAACAACAACAAGCTCTTTTTGTTGTCATTGTTGCAAGTCAGCAGGAGATCTTTCACTTTTAACCTTTCAAAAAAAAAAAGCATAATAAATAAATAATAATAATAATAAAACAAAAAGTGAACGATTTGTGATTTCCTATATTATTTTATTGACAATTAAAAAGATCGGCAAAGCAATTGAAGCTGCAGATGAGTTGCTGGTGTCCCGTGGGCAGTGGCAGTTGCAAGTTGCAAGTTGCAAGTTGCAAGTTGCTTGTTGCTAGTTGTAATGCTATGAAAGTGTTGTGTACGTGTGTGATTGTGTTTGATTTATAGATGCTACGCGTGGTTGCAGCATGTGAAAAATGAATGCGAGATTTATAACATCAGCCTAATTGAATGTTTGATCCTGTGCATAAATAACCAAATTAATGAAAATGATTTTTAATAAATTTCTCAATTGCATGTTTAACTCGAACGCACACTGAGCACAGCACACACACAACGAGGAGAGACCCGAGACGAGATCTGACCGAGACTGAGACTGAGAGCCAAGCGAATCCCGGCTAGACACGCGGCCATAACGATGTCCTGCTGAGCATGAGTAATGCTTCTCTATTAGGCGCTGCATCACTCCTGCTAATGGAGCCCATGGAGATGCTGCTGATGCTGGAGATGGCAACTGAGGCTGCAAATGGAACTGCAAGTTGCAAGTTGCAAGTTGCAAGCTGCAGCAGCTGCAATTGTGCAGCGAGTCGGAAGCGATGTTGTCATTAGGACGGTCACCTTTGCATGGATGTGGCATGGATATGTTGCACGGTATGCATAAGTACGTACTCGAACGCATGTCATTCGGCCGCTTTAATTATGAAGAAATGTATCCGTTTTTGTGATAATTAATGGCGCCATTGCATCAGGCATTTCTTTCTTTCTGTCTTAGTTCAATTCACAGATAATTGGGCGCGGCAAACATTGTCATCCATGTTCGGAACAAAGCACAAACAGACGCTTTCTTTGATTTACTCCGTAGCCCCCAAAAACCCGACAAAACATCGCATTTTTCGACATGCTCGTTGACAACTTCAATTAACCAGTGCGTTGCGCGCTCTGCGTGTAATTAGCGCATTTTTCTCATATGCCCTTACCGAAAATGAAACAAAATACACGATCCCTGCAATTTTGGCATACTCCAAAATGAGTAGTATCCCCAACTCAGATCTCTCTTCAGCATTTCTTTTGCTCATTTTTTTGGTCATCGCAAATATCAACTGATATCGGCATCGATCAACTGAAAGGAAATGGAAGCCATTTGTCATATATAACAACAACGACAACAACTGCAATGACAACAGTAACAACAACAACATACGGTTGTAGTGCATTCGCTTGAGGCACTTCCTCTGGCCCCGAGCGGCAGCAGGGGAAAGGCAAGTTGTCAATACACACGTCAATGATTCAATAGGTAGGCAAGTTCTATGCCTGGAATTTCTAATAATAACGAAGCGTGCTTGGGACGGGAACGCTTGGAATTTGTAAATGTATACCCTATACTGTTTAGTTGGAAAGGGTATATTAAAGTTAAACTATTTGCTAGATAATCATAGATATCAAAATGTCTAAAAGTATATAAAGCTCAAAAGACAATTGACTTAGTCTGACTGCAACTTATATTCAAAATTCTATATTTGTTGGCACTAACAATATTATTATTTAGATTAATAAAAGAGTTATTGAATCCAACGAAAAACCCAACTGTGATGAATTATAAATTATTGAAAATACTATGATTGATTTAAAACTATTAAGAACAAATGTTTTCTATTTAAATAAAATCACTTCGAACTGTCTATCTGTACACTTTAAGCCCTTTAATATCATTTTCGATTGAGATCAGTTATCAGATCACTGCTTGCTTATTAACTAATTACAGGATATGCATACAGTCGATCACACTAAGCGCACTCAGCTCACACATTTGTCATTTGCTTAGGTTTCTGACAAGTATTAAAGTGTTGAATTTTGACTTTTTGAATAGTCGCATAAATCAGAGAGACAGAGAAGAAAAGGTAAGAAAAAGATGAGAAAAAGTGAGAAAAAAGAAAATCACTAGAGAGCCGCATTGCGGCACCTGCCACACATTGATTTTACGAGTATTTCTTCGTTTGGAGCAATTGAAATGCAAGAGACAACACGCAGACATGACGACAATTTGTCTACGATTAATCTATGCTCCCCGACAGTAATGATATGGCAACTGAATTTATAGTTCCGGGTTTGGGAAAGGGAAAAAAGAGATTGAGGATTAAGGCAATTGAGAAAACAATGCCAAAGATCTTGAAAGTAAAAGTGTGCAGAAATAAATCTTTAGCTGCGCTTTGGCTGGTCGTTGGTTGGTTGTTGGTTGGTTGTTTTAACTCTTGCCCCGCCTCTGCGCCATGCAACATGCAACCAGAACAAAAACTTCGGCAACAATGTTGGGAGAGGCAGCAGCACAAGGGATGGCAAGGGGGAAGTGAGGGGAAGCAAATGCTGGCGGCAATCAAAATCACGTCACGATTGCAATGTGGCTGAAATTGAAGCTGCAACCGAAGCGAAGCAAAATCTGAGGCGTCTCGCAGTTTGTTGCGCATTTTCACACCAATAAACTGTTTATAACGAAAGCAGCAGCAACAACCACAACAATTTGGCACACTATGTTGCAAGCATTACGATATTACGACATAGTCTTAGTCAAACAAAAGTTAATTGAATAAAGTTTTGTAAACTTTTGTAATTGCTCGATTGCTGATTTACAAAACGAACGCATTTATATTCGCCAGAGATACGCGAGAGATACAATCCACAGATTTGTTGTGGCGTTGGAGTTGGCTTTGGGTTTTGTTTTCATGTCTGCCAGGAGCCATAATTGAGATGCCTTTGAAGCGATAATAAATTATGAAGCCAAAAAATGAAACGAAAACGAAACGCGCACAACACAACACAACACAACAGAAACAAACACAAGAAAGTAAAATACCAGAGAAACGTGCTCTTCGCGAAGGTGACTGACTTCCCTCTCCCTCTCTCTCCCTCTCTCACTCCCTCTCACTTTCGGCCACTCTCTTTGGTTTCGAGCACTGTGGCATGCAGCAGCTCAGCTGCCCAGACGATTAGGCCAGGGATTAGGCAAAGTTTACCAGCCATAAATTATAAGTTTTTGGGCAAAAGCTAACGGGAATTCACACGAGCTTACAAAAACAGTTAGACAGACGGCTAAAATATAAAATAAAAAAAGGGAAACTAAAAACATTGAATGGGTGCAATGAACCAAGTTAAGGATGTCGATGCATTCCCTTAATTAGACTAATGGGCAAACTCATAAACTGAGCCAATAACTCTCGTAATTACTGTCTGGCCAAACAACATAACCGAAGCCAATTCTCAGTGCCATTTGTTAATTAACCTCGGCAGACCCAAAGAAACTAAGGTTGGTCTATTTGGAATAACCGAAAAAAAAGTACTTAAATTTAATACAAATTATTACAAAAAATATTATATCAACAATCCAAGTGATGTACAAATTATGGATCGTACTTTAAATTTAAAATGTAAAAACAGAAATCGATTTTTAGATGGATTGTTAAACAATCTTTAATATCATTTTGAATAAGTTTCGCAAAGTCAATAAATTATATTAAAATCATAATATCAATTAAAAAACTTAAAAATTAGAATTTTTTAAATAAAAATATATTTTATTTGTATTAAATCAAGCCTTGGAATACTGAAAATGTTGATGGTTTGCTGACTTGTAAGAAACCCCTTTTTACAGCATTATCTCCATTTAACTTGCGTAATTTGTCGCCACTTCAAACGATTTGCGAATATTTCATGCAAATGTCAAAGTTTGTTAAAATTTTGTTCAATTTTGCAATGGGGACAAATGCATTTTGTGCACATTTTTGTAAATGTCGGAAGAGGAAAAGTAATTGAGAACTGTCATGCAATCAGATATGATGCGAGTGTCTTTCCTCTTGTTGTTTGGCAGTTGCATTTCAGCTGGACATTTGTTATTATTATGTTGTTGTTGTTGAACAATTAGCAGCGCCATTGCGTGTTGCAATGTGCAACTGCAACAGGGACACATCTCGGAGAGGAATGGACGACTCGTGATCTGCCCTTATGGCTTTATGGCATTCCTAATGCAACGCGTTACAGGTCAGAGTTTTATTTGGATTTGGGTACAAATGTATGTTTTTGTTATATAGACTCAACTGTTACAACTTCCTGGTTCGTCTCTTGAGCCACGTCAAAATGTATTGCCAGTATTGATTTGAGCCAAAGGCAGTGCACGTACCCGCGTGCTACATAAAAACTAGCAAAAATAATAAAAAAAAACCAAAAAACACACTCACAAAAAACAGTTGAAGAAGAGGAGAAGAAGAGTAAAAAAAAGAGAACATCGATTTGTAGCAGCGCCTGCGCAAAGCGTGAAATTTATGCGACCCACACGCAGCGCCACTCACACGACCACGACCCAAGAAACCAAACAAAAGCAACAAAGCCAACAAACAACAGCAGAAGATGCTTCACCTTCACCAAAGCCAACTTGTAGTTGTAGTTGTAGTTGTAGTTGTAGTTGAAGTCGAAGTTGCAAGTTGGAAGATGGAAGTTGGAAGTTGGAGACGCAGCCGGCAAATTTCATTTCTCGCAATAAATCCATGACTGATTTATGTACTGCACAATCGTTACAAATCACAAACGTTTACTGAATGAGCGTCCATCTGTCTGGCTGTCCGTCTGTCCTTCAGTCTCTTTCCAAGTCTAAGAAGAAGAGGAGGTTGTTGGAGGAAAAAAAGTAAAAAAAGTGACAGTGGCTGCTGTCTTCTGTTCACTCACGTGCTGGCTTTCAGCTTCAATCAGCGCGTCTTCACTCGCCTCTACAGCAGGAGCAACATCAGCAGCTGAATTGCATTTGAATTAATTAAAGCAGCTGCAGTTACTCATAGAGAAAGAGACAGGGAGAAACAAAGAGACAGAGAGAGAGAGAGAGACCCCAGACAGCTTCAACTGATCGCAACTCATGGCAAAATTTGTCAAATAAATGTGGACAACAATCGAGTGCAACGGACAATGTCTCCATTATGTCCACAGATGGAAATCTTTGTGGCCCCCAAACACATGTAGCCATGTACACATGGATGTATGTATGTATCCTTTTGTCCAGGCTAACAACTGACGTGGACAAAATCGATCAGGCAGCAGAGACAACTGCAGCAATTTGAACAAAGAAAAGAAATACTCGTAGGAATGGCAATGGCATTCAGATTCACATCCACATCGGCATTGGCATTGGCAATGCCAAAAGATTTACATACTCTCGACACTTTGAGAGGACGCGTTGTCCATGGCTGGCCACTTAAGTTGACGTCGCGACGTCAGCAATGCCTCTCTCTCTCTCTTTGTCTCTCTCTCTCTGTCTCGACAATAACAATAACAACAACAGCAGAGACTGTCTCTGGCTGCGTCTGAGCCCAAGTTGGGACAAAAAGGATGACTAAATGCATGCAAGTTATTTAAATGAGACATTTTAAGAGTCAGTCCATGGCAAGGCAACAGAATGTGGACAGCACTTGGTTCCGGCTCTTGCGTAGCCTGTCAAAGTGTATATTTAAGGGGTATATTCACTTGTCCCAAATCTATGACTCTATAGCAAACAAGAATCTCATCTTTAGTGTTAATTTAATCAATCTACTTTACTTGGAACCTAATATCTGGAATTTTATTCTGTTGAAGGTGTGATATTATTATTTTTCAGTATGTTCTTTTATGTACTTGAGTTTGTGTAATTTTGCAGCAATTGCAAAAATGTGGCATCGCTTTTATACATACTATTATCGAATTCTGAATAATAAACGATAATAAATTCGTGTATATTTTTGCAGAAAATCAAGATATGAAATACGACCAATATTTAAGAATGTTACATAAAAATGCGTCTAAATCTAATAATGAATAAGATACCCATGATTATGTGAATATATGTTTTTGATTAATATAATATATATCATATAAAATAATATAAAAATCATGGCTACAAATCACCAAAATTTTGGAAAAGGCTTGGTTTATATACATACTACCATCAAACTTAAGGTGTTGGTTCAAATCATGGTTAAATTTAGTATCAAATAATTAATTTTATTGTTTTTATATTTTCTTGAATTGTTAAAAAAATAATAAAAGTTTTTTATATAAAAATAAATCGAGTAGCCCAACAATGGTTCAGCTCAGATCTGGATCGCAGCTTTGTTAAAAATATACTTAAAAAAAAAGTTTTATTTTATTTTATGAGGACAAGTAATTGACATTATTATGTTTTTTAAATTAAATCAGAGTAAGAGAATTGCTAATTCGGCTTGCTTTAGTTTAATCTCTGGGATTACGTTTGTGTTTATCTTTCAGCTGTTGGCCAGAAGAGAGCAATGCCGACTATTTATGTACGCACACAAACTGTTGGAGCTGGCTGAAAGACTGACTTGGCTCACTGACTGCCTGGTCGCCAGGTTGCTGTCAATTTTGGGTGGCGGCTTTGGTCAGTTGGCGGTGCTGCTAATTGTGTCGCAGCTGCCAGATTTATGTGGCCCGATCAATTCGTTAATGTATTCAGATGCGTTTGGGCATCGGACATTGGACATCGGACATCGGGCATCGGGCATCAAATTATAATTCAATTTCTCGAATAGAAAACGATCGACCACCGGAGCGGACAGAGTGTGAAAAGGCAGCATTCCCATTGCCAGCTATTGCCAGCTATTGCCAGCTATTTCTGGGCAGTTGTCAGCCGCGAGATTGGCTCATAAATTGTCCAAATTAATTCATTGTGGCACCAATGGCGACACCTACTCGTTGTCGTGTTTTGGCCCCTTCAAAGAGTTAAAGACTTGCGGGAATTTCTTGGGCGTCCACTTGATTCGTTAGTCATAAATTTATAGTCTTTATTGAAACATCAATTTGGACACCACATACTACTCGCAGCAACACCGCCCAGTTCAAAGTTACCCGATCCAATTGTATTTCATGGCTGGACGGAGTCAAGGTGGTCCCAATGATGGTCCCATCGTCCAATCATCCCGACCAACAGCAGCGTCGCTAATGTGTGTGAGTGTGTGTGTGTGAGTGTTTTAGCTTTTTTCCCGCTCTTTCTACTGTTTAGAACTGGTTTCTAGTTACCACTCCACGCTCTGTGCATTATCTTTTGTATATAATTTTGTTGGTTTGTTTTTTTTGGTTTCGAATATCATTTCGCTTTGCGGATTCGAATTCAGCCAATCGCTGCCGATTGTTGTTGTTAATGTTTTAAGCACTTTTACAGCTAGTTATGCAAATGGCCGATTTGGAAAGTCTCATTCGCTTTAGGCGCTTTATTAAAAGGCGACAATGGAGTGTGTCTATCGCACGATGATCTCATGCATACAACGAAAAAAGGCGTGACAATGGCTGTCGATTTGAATTACATAGACCAAGTCGTACGTTTTTGTATAATAACTCAATTTAATGGCCCGATATTAATCATACGACGCGCTGATCAAGTTAACCATTTGGATTTGCATTGTTTACCGACAATAACAATAACAACATAACAGAATCCTCTAGATAGCAAGCAGCTTTGTGCAAGCAGCTGAATTTAAAAGCGTAGCAGGCAGCTTTAGTTATGGTATGTAAGTAGTTCAGGCAAGTAGTTGAGCAAGCAGTTTAGACTGCCAACAAGCAGTTGAACAAGCAGACTGCACTGTTAACATTAGGCGCCTTGCTGTTACATTTAAATACAATCCATAATAAACCAATTAAATTAATATTAATAAAAATATATGTACAAATATTAAACAATAAAGTTAAATGCTTTAAATAACTATATTAATACTCTACTGCTCTAACTCCTAAGCATAGGAAATCCAGTTAAAGCTGTTAACAGCAGTCTAGCAGTCTAACCTTTGTGGGTGGGAACTGGGCGGTACTTGACCCAGCGCCCCAAAGGACATATGTAAAGACGACTATAAACGGACGAAACTCAACAGGTTTAAGTTCAGTTGCTTTTCAGAGCTCCTCGCGGGAATTTGTGCAACATTTCTAGCGGAGTAGTCGACACTTGAGGCGGTATTAGCGGTATTTAAGTGCTTGCCCAAAATAGATAATTGAATTTGTGCTCTGTGCGATATTTAATGTGGTAATAAAAATAATAATATTTATTGTTAATGTGCGCGCTTCTGATGCGGAAAATGATACAATGATTTTCATGTTGCGTATGCAGTTAAAATTGATAGAAAATGAATTACATATTGTATCGTTTATCACTTTCAGTCATGGTGCATTTTAGGTTATGATTGTATTAAATGATATATTTTTTTTAAATATTTTTCCTTTTTTTTTTTAAGTCTTTTAACGTTAATGTGATTATTTGCACCCACCTAATGACAATTTGTCAACGCAATTAAAAGTTTAATCAATAAATGCGCCTGATGAGTGTGTGAAAAGTAAACAGCAAGAGCAACAGCCAGTAAAAAGGATATGTGTGTGCTGAAGACCATTGCGGAAATTGTTTGCTTGGGCAAACGCTACACTACACTGGCCGAAACAGTTGACATACTTGTGCTTAGTACAATAATCCTTTATTTACTTGGCATTGTTTCCCGCGTCAAAGCAGCACAATTACAACTCAAATGGCAAATCCTTGGACAGTGCAGCTCAGCCATCAACCAACCATCAGCAACCTTAGACCCCGCACCCACTCACCACTCACACCACTTACCCCTCACTATTCAGCGCTTTGGCTGTTCATCCATCAAATTTGTTGTGCTGACATGACGCGCTGACTGGGGATCAGGGAGGGGTACTTGGTGGGAGAGGGAGAGGGAGAGGGAGAGGGGGCACAACAGTCCCCATATGTGTTTATTTATCCGTTTTTGCAATTATTTTATGCGCCTTTCTCATTACTGCAGGGACCGGGGACCAGGGAAACTCCACAAGTGTCACAAGTGCCCATCAAATTGAAACAGCTCAGAATTGAAACATCCCAGTCCCCTCTAAGCCATCCAAACCCCCCCGTAAACGACCCGAACCAAGCGAACTATTCGAACCACACACAATTATGTATCGCAGTTTATGCAGTCATAAACGTTTGAGTTTATGAAGCGTTCCCGATGTGCTCAATATGCTAAATGGTCGGGCAGCTCGCAAATTGAATAGGACATTTGGACAGCAGACGATGCAAAGGAGCAAGGAGACAACAGCGATGGATGCAACTGCCTCCGCTTCCGCTTCCGCCTCGGCCTCGGCAACTGCGGCCGCATCCACATGCATTAAGATCAACATTAGCAACTGCAAATCGAATCATCCCGCTGCTCGCAGCAGCGGCAATGCCACCACTGGTGGCACCAGTGGATTACTCCTGGTGCCCACACACACACACCATAATCTGCAGCTCGATAAAATTTCCGTGCGCTCGATTAGTTCCGAGGATATATCCAATGGCGGCAGCGGCAGATGTTGCAGTGCCGCTGCCCGAAATCCGGCTATAAAAACCGGACGAAGATTGCAGCTGATGCAGGTGAGTAGAAAAAGGGAGGGGACGTGGCAGTGATAGCCATAGCATAAATTAGGAAAGCGCATGCATCTTAATTAGCTCACGAACCGTGTAGCAAGAGAAATTAAGTGTCACGTGCGTCTCCTAATGAAGTGTCGCGATTAGCGACCACCAACCACGATAAAGACTAATCACAGTTCGACACACAAACACACACACACACACACAAAATGAGAATAGAGTGCGAGAGTTGAAAATGCGTATACATTTTGCAGATGATAATTCTACCATTTATACCAATATTGGCATTGATTGTGCAAACATCGCTGACACTGCAGGAGATACTGGAATACAGGGCCGATGTGGCCGACATTGAGACCCAGGTGAGTACCAAAGAAGCAATAGAACAAACACCAAGACATCAAGCCAACACAAATGTGGGGCAGTCTTGGCTTTTGAAGCGTAATTAAAATTTATTGCTTAAATTCAATCATACGGCAAGTGCACGACACAACACAAGTCTCCATGTTGACTGCTCACTTGACCAGCAAACAGTTGTAGCCATGGGAATGTTTTATGGGCTATTGGTGGTGCGGTGGTGGTGCGGTGGTGGTGCGGTGGTGGTTGTGGAAATATCACAATTGCCAATATGTATTTGTTTGCCAAGGTAAGTGGCCAACGCCGAGAGAAGCCTCTCGACAACGCACTCAAGAAACTCGGTCTCAGACCCAATCTCAACCACCAACCCCCAGCCCAACCCCTATTCCAACCACAATCCCCCTCGTCAAGGCCATGCCTGTCCACGCTTAATATAAATAAGACGTACGCAAAATATAAAATGAAAATATTGCTTGATACCAAAGTGAATTGATAAGCAAAATATGCATTGGCACAGTCTGTGAGTGGGCGTGGCAAACAGGAAATACAAACTTGAGAGCGGCCCTTCAACTGGGTCACGTACTTAAGAATGCAAAACATTGCAAGTCGCAAAGGCGATTCTCGAAAACCGCATACTCTAGCAAAAAGAATGCGGGATAAAAAAGGAAAAGATTGAAAGAAATAAAGGGAAAATCGTAAGGATCTTAGTCTTATGATAATAGATTAACATGCGGTCAAAAGAGTTAAAATTGTAGATTTAAAAAATGAGAAATAAATTTTATAATATTTTGAAGAAAATATTGCATCAGGAATTTAAGGAAGAATTTAAGAATTTAAAATCTCTTAATTTTGACAATTTTAATATTCTAATTTTAAAACAAGTTGTATTTATCAACCTCAACAAATTCAATATTACAGAGTATATAATAGCAGTGCTTATATGAATTTCATTACATGGTAAACAATGGATTCATTTCCCTCCGGTATTTACCCCGCACATGAAAAAAAGTTTGATGAATTATTCAATGCGTTACCAAAACAAACGACTAACTAATCAAGACCACTCCTAACCAAGGAAAAACTGCGCAAAATACACACACAAACTAACAGACACAAACACACACATGTTGACACTGTGATAATCTCATTCATTTCACCCACGCCAGGTGACGATTGCAACGGACTTGGGCAAAGTTGTCACACGACTGCAGCTAGAACGTTCCGAGGTGGCCTTCTATATCTTTACCAATGGCAGCAAGCAGCGGTGAGTTGACTTCCACTTCCACTTCCCTGCACTTCACTTGAATCGGCGACGAAAAGGTCCTCTTACGGAGGACGACTTTGAATAACAAGAAGGAAAAGTTCTCTTAGGCACGCCAAAGATTTTATACCCTTGCAGAGCCTAACAGTATTTAAAAAAACATTGTATCATAAAGTAACATTAGGTAACTGATTTTAAACATATGTTGAAATTGTCTTTTTTAAAATGAAACTTTGGCCAATCCGTCCACCTTATATAGTATTCAGATTATATTCAACTTTGCTCAGGATGTTCAAGCCATAGCAATAACTTTATTTCAACAAACAACACCGTTTATTAGGATGATTTTCGACCAATTAATCCAATTAATGCTGTTTGATATAGTGGACTAATTTCAATCAAATATCTTAAGCAAGAGTTTATATACTTTTTAAGAATTCACGCCTTCCCTGACAAAATATTAATATCCTCTGCAAGGGTATAACAATGGACAAATGCATTATGTCTTCCTCAGTGCCAATCTGACACAGCGCTTTGCCAACACGGATTATGCGTTGAACAACATGACCACTTGGAGCGAGATTAGTGTGCCGACGGCGCCAGATGAGGACGAGGACGACAGGGAGGTAATGTTGAATCGCAACGAGTTTCAGAGTCGTCTGAATGAATTTAGAGAGCGTGTGCGCCTAGAGCCAGAGGACAGTTCCATTACGGAAGTTATGAATTGGTATACGTCCATTAATCGCGGCCTGCTGCATCATCTAAATGAACAGATTAAGGAGACGGACAACAGTGGTGTCTGGCGGTGTGTTATCCCATCATAATTGATTTTCATGATTTTGCCTAACTTAAAATTAATCTGCAGCTATCTGGTTGGCTTTAAAAATCTACTAAAGAGCATTGAGTGCCAAAATATTGCCACATCCTTTGGCATCCGATACTATGGACGTGGTTCCTTGACAGCTGAAAACTTTGTGTCCTATGTGCGTTACGAGTTCATGGCCCGTGAGATGATCAACTCCACCTTGAACTATGCCCCCATGCTAAAGCCCATGTACACTAACATCACCAGTACCAAGAAGTTTCATCGTGTTAAGCTCATGTGAGAAGTTACAAGATTACAATTTAAATTTTACTATAAACTCACTCTCTCTCCCTCTTCCTCGCTCTCTCTCTCTCTTTCTGCAGGAGCAATAATGTGCTTAAGAATAAGCCCAATATATCGGATGAACGCAGCGCCATTGAATACAATGAATTTATGCATAATTACACGGACGATTTGAGAATCTTACAAAAAGCACTGCGACGTGAAATTAAGTAAGTTCAAAAACAAAGCGATAAATCAGTCAATTTTAAAATTTAATTAAATTAAATTATTGTCAGTCAATAAGATCGGATAATTGTAAGCATAGTTATGGCTGTTTTCAGTATATATACAACGCCAGAGCCTAAATGTATGCAGTAATTTTTATTCGTTTACAGTTTCGTAGAGACAATTAAAGTACATTTCAGTTGAGTAACGACTCGACTAAAGCGTTCTTACTTGTTTTGGTTGCACTTGCAGGGAGTATGTGGACAAGACGCTCGTTGAGGCAGACCGCAAGGAGGCAATTGGCATAGCCATTCTAGTTGTTGTGCTCCTGGTATCTCCAATAATAATCATTCTAGTCAAAAATGCCGCTGCAACTATACAGGTAATAATGATGTCACAACTAATGTGAACTAAAGTGAAGCTGTCTCCACTTTCTCACAGCTATACGCCATGAATCTGTCCTTGAAGGCGAAAGAATTGAAGCGTGAGAAGCGCAAAAGTGATTCGCTGCTCTTCCAGATGCTGCCACCCAGTGTGGCGATGCAATTGAAGCAGACGCAACAGGTGAGTGCAGGTGAACTAAATGCCAAATTAACCACACGTAACGCTCTCACATTGGGGACAGGTGCCCGCCGAGCTGTACGAGGCTGTGACCGTTTACTTCAGCGACATTGTTGGCTTCACCGAAATCGCGGCCGAGTGCACCCCGCTGGAGGTAAGACGGGCAGAGGGATGGGTTGGGCACGGATAGCTATTAAGCTCCATTAACTTTAACTGAAACGTTGAAACATATTTGGCAGGTGGTGACCTTTCTCAATTCAATCTATCGCGTGTTTGACGAACGCATCGAATGCTATGATGTGTACAAGGTGGAAACCATTGGGGACTCCTATATGGTTGCCTCGGGGCTGCCAGTGAAAAACGGTAATTTATGCAAATATCCCTGTCAGTCGCATAGGCATTGACCCTCCTCATTCTTACTGCACGACCCGCAATTCCCCGCCTTCTATGTATTTTCCTCCTTCTCGCAGTTTTTACGCTAATTTAAGTTTTGGTTTCCCATGCGCCTGAATTAGACCCTGTACTTCAAGTTTACAAAGCGTCCTTTAAGTTGGTCAGAAGAGAAATGATTAATGCACAAAAGCCAATAAATAAACACAGTATACTCGTTTATTCGTGATAAGCATCAACAACATTATAGAAATAACCAGGTCAGTATCTATGAACACATAGATCTCTAAAACTATAGCAGCTGGACACACCAAACATAATATTCCGGATTTACGAATGGTTTATGCGAGATCTATTGTATATTTATAGCGACAATGCACGATAGTAAAATACCAAACTAAATATAGTAGGAAAAATTGTGCATAATTTTAGATTTAGATCTAATGAAAGCGGAATTTATTAACTATTTTCAATATTCAGAAAAAATAACCTTATATTCAAGTGCCCGGCTAGCTCAGTCGGTAGAGCATGAGACTCTCAGGGT
The DNA here is from genome assembly GCA_037043405.1 of Drosophila subquinaria. Lineage (NCBI taxonomy): Eukaryota > Metazoa > Arthropoda > Insecta > Diptera > Drosophilidae > Drosophila > Drosophila subquinaria. The sequence goes on from JBAMBL010002659.1 coordinate 62,543, forward strand.
CGTGGGTTCGAGCCCCACGTTGGGCGAAATAAATTTTTCTTTATTTATTTTATACTTTATACCCTTTAAATATAAGAATATATCAGTATGAATAGTGGAGAAAATAACCCTCTCCAAATCATTTTAGGTCGCCCAGAGTCGGGTTCGCTCGAATGTTGAATTTCGCACATGTAATACTGTGGAATATTTAAACATACGTTTATCAACTCTTGCCCTTAAAAGTTTCCTTTCAATATTTTTGTCGATGCTTCTGCACACCAACACCATTCAATCAATGAAAGCTGCATTTTCTAACGATTTTTAGCGATTAGTTCAGTCAGTAGGGCATGAGACCCTTAATCTCAGGGTCGTGTGTTCGAGCCCCACTTTGCCGAATTTTTTATAATGCTTTCTATGTTACCGGACCCCATAGGTACAAATATATTCTTAATCGGTATGAACAGTCAAGTCCATCCGTATCTATACTGTAGATAACCTTCCCTCCAGTTAAATTAAAGTACAGGGTCGCGCCAAGTCAGGTTCGATCGATTGTCGCATTTTGCACATTTTATACTGTGTAACATTTAAACATATGTTCATCTACTCTTGCCCTAGGCAACAAGCACATCAGCGAGATTGCAACCATGGCACTTGATTTGTTGGACGCCTCAACTGTATTCCGAATTCCCCGCGCCAGAGACGAGTTTATCCAGATACGCTGCGGTGTCCACACTGGACCCGTTGTGGCCGGTATTGTTGGTACTAAAATGCCACGTTATTGTCTATTTGGTGACACTGTAAACACTGCGTCACGCATGGAGAGCACGGGCGAGGCACACAAGATACATATCACCGAGGAAATGAACGAGGCATTGCAGCAGGTGGGCGGATTTAAGACCGAGCATCGCGGTCTCATCGATGTCAAGGTGTGTATTTGTGGAATATCCCATATCTTCCCCTTTGAACAATTGCTTTGAACATACATATTTAGGGCAAGGGACTCATGAGCACTTATTGGCTGACCTGCAAAGATGGCCCGGTGCGAGTGCGTGAGGAGATATCCTGGTGTGCCGACATGCAGCCCGTATTTCTGGATCATCTGAAGCTGCATCCACCAACAAACTACAAGTTGCCGAAACGAAAATAAGGCCAAAAGCTTCAAGCTACAATTTCAAAATGAGCAAATTACTATTGTTAATCCCCTATTAGATGTATATTTATGTGTATCATCTGACTATATGTATGTGCTTTGTGCCAGTTCTATATTATTGTCTGTGTCTGTTTTCCTCTTATTTGACCACGCCCAGGGGGCGAGCCATGTAATCTGCAGCGTGGACAAAAATACATTGCTTAACGAATCTGTAACAACATTAACCACAACAACAACCCTCCCCCAGACTGTTTTTAATCTGACGAATCTCAATCTGATTTCTGAAACTGGGAGTACAATATCTTGTAGATTGTATGAATTTAGAGAAAGCTGTTCTAATAAATGTTATATATATTACATGTTTAAACTCAATCCAAGTACGCCAACCATGAATAGTCGTCAGTTTGTTTATTTTTGTATCTTTTTGGAGTTTGTATCCTTTGTGTGCGGAGCTCGGGGAACCTTTGGTAGGTCCAAGGATGATACGTTTCAGATGTTGATTGCCGGTGGCATAATTCCAGAGAATGCTAAGTATGTGAGGAATTTGGTATCGATTCGAACACTTAACTATATTGAATACATGGGTGACAATCATTTCTGCACAGGCGTTATTATCAGCAGTAAAACAGTACTAACGGCGGCTCACTGTGTCACAGAGTAAGTTCAGATTATGTAGTATCAATCTTTAATTAACTATCAATCAAAGCGCTTGTTGTTCCCTTCGCAGTGTTCACAAGTCTGTTGCGCATCACCGTGGATTGCTGGTTGTGTTTGGATCCGTTTACCGCCTCGATAACTACGGAGAATCTGATACCCGCCATGTTGATAAAATTGTGGTTCATCGGAGTTATAAGCGGTATAGAAAGTATGATGTGGCCATATTAAGACTGGCCAAACGCATCCCCTTTAATTTGCGTAATGTCCAGCCAGTTACACAGCGAAAGTACTTCAGTGCTACGATAGGGATGCAGTGCACCACACTCGGATGGGGCCAGGTCTATCAGGTAATTGTCCTTATAAGCTAGTTTTCTTTTTGTTTTTTAGCCCGATATCCAAGTATGCGGCAATGCGTGTCACTGTATTAAGGATATTATTGTTTAACTGACACTTTTGTGAATAAAAAATGCATAGAAATAGTCAAAAAAGCCCAAAATATTTGATTTCAATGAAAAATACAAATAATCACGATTATCCAAGAAAAAAGTTAGAATTATGAAGACTTCGACTTATTTAAATTCAATAATTTTGTCATATTTTAATACATACTAGAGGTCTGCATGAATGAGCTAAAACGAAGTTCGAAGCATTCATGTTCGAAAGGAATTGAACGAAGTCGAATGCAAAGTCGAAAGATTTTGATTGAGTTTGTTCGTTTTTGTCAAACTCAGTTCACAATGTTCATACGGAGTGACAGAAAGTGAATGAGTGAGAAAGCTACTTTGTTTTGAGTTAATTCGAGTTCGTTTCGAATTTTGATTTAATTTTCATATTTTTTTTTAAGGCATGAGTATTTTCAGTTGTTTTTTTTTCATGTGCATAATGAACATATAAAAGAAAAAGAGGAATAGCTTTATAACGCATTGAACGAGTTTTATTTTTATTATA